>QYAP01000461.1:0-33398 GCA_003988905.1 Hymenotorrendiella dingleyae
TATCATAGTCTTAGCTTAGCACGTCTTCGTAGCCTTTGGGAGCTCCCGCCGATTAAATTCGTGCCAGACGTTAAATTTCAAACAACAACAACAACAATAAGCAAAATCAAAACTAAACCTAACAACGATTAATCTTAAGAAACCCAGACTGACCTATCGAATACATCTCCACGTATAAAATCAATATTTCTTCGCGGAATTGGTTTTCGAGATTCGAGAATTGGGAATTATCGTTAACACAACTCGCTTACCCTGTTACTCGTCCGACAGGGTAAGCGAGTGAGAATAAACCCCTCCTACGGAATCCGCGCGATGGATTTCCGATTGCAGGAATTATTAAACACCTCTTAGGCCACTTTAACGTCTTTGGCGCTCTTGTATTTAATTCTTAATTCGTCTCCTTACTACAGACAATTCCACCTTGGATTGCCACCCCCCTACAAAATCCCCAATTCAAACAAACCTCCCCATCATCATCCTCTTACTCTCAAAATCCGCAGCGCCCCCAGGACTAGGCGGTATATCCCCCGTCCCTGTCCCCCACGCACTCTCATTCGCCCCCGCCACAATCTCCAACGTGCCACCGCCCGTGAAAAAACTATGATCCACCCAACTCTTCGTCCACACCACCCCATCCAACAACACACTCTGCACATAAACCCCCTCGCCAAAATTCGTCGTCTTGATCGTTGCCGTTGCCCCCGTAGCCGCATTCTTAATAGCTATCTCTTTGAAGAGAGGCACGATGATGAAGTATACGCTCTGCCCGGGGTTGGGGAAGAGACCGATGGATATGAATGCCGAGAAGGAAGCCATGGCTCCGGTGTCGTCGTTTCCAGGGAGTCCGGTGGTTGTAGCGTTGAAGTAGCCGGGGACGTAGGTGTGTGTTAAGGCGGAGGAGAGGCCGGGTCGCTGGGCGTAGTGGTAGAGGAAGGCAGTTAGGAAGGAGGGTTCGTTGCCGATGTCGGTGAGGCCGGAGGTGTGGAGGAATTCGAGGCGCGAGATGAAGGCGGAGTTGCCGCCGAGGAGGCTGATGAATGCTGCCGGGTTGTGGGGGATGTAGCTGTGTTGCATGCTTGATAAGTCTCGGGAATTGAGGAATGGGAAGGAGGGGGAGAGGAAACTCAAGGACGCACAATTGGTATTCCCAAATACTATCCTCAAACGTCTCGGCAGGATTCGAAGTCAAAGAACAAAATCCCGCCAGAGGACCACAGGCAATCGGATCTTCCCAGCAAGTCATCGTCAGCATTTCCCATAAGAACACTGCAAAAGGAACGAGGCGAGAAAAAAAGGGGGGGCACTTCGACATACCCTGACTCCCCCACGTCCCATTCAAATACTTGGGCTGAAAAAACCCCACAAACCCAGTATCAACACCCTCAATAAAACTCATCTGATCCCCCTTCCACAAATTCCTCCAATTGCCACTCCTCGCCAAATACTTCTCATAATCCGCCTCATTCCCCAACCCTCTCGCCATTTCCGCAATGCAGAAATCGTTGTAACTATACTCCAACGTCCTACTTATACTTCTGGAATTGGTGCCGAAGCCCAAGTAATCGTAATCAAGGTAGGGGATATAGTTGAGTGCTTTCCAGGATTGCAAACCACCGCGGCCTTCGACGGACCAGTCGAGGGGCTCGTTTTCGGCATCGTTGACGACGGCTGCGTAGGCGAGATTCCAGTCGATGGAGGAGGTGGGGTCGGAGGAGGTGAGGTTTTTGACGAAGGCGTCGGTGAGCATGACGTCGGCGTTGGAACCGCCTTGTGTGAAGCCTTTGCAGAGGGACATGCGGCAGTCCGGGAGCCAGCCGAGGTTTTTGTAGGTGTCGAGAAGGGAGCGGATCATGGAGACGAGGGTGGTGGGGTCGACTATGGTGAGGAAGGGGAATTGGGAGCGGAAACTGTCCCACATACTGGTGTCAAGGTTAGTAGGACGTCATCTTTTTCTTTAAGCGAGAAAGGGGGGTGGATCTGCCATGAAAGTAGCGAAACTGGGCTCAGGATTCCTTCATAGATCCCTGCTCACCTACTCCGATTCGAGAAAGTAAAGCTAACTCACCAGTAAAAAGAATCAAAATACGGCTCCTCACTCTCCCACAGCGGATTCTCCCCCGTATAATTCTGCGGACTCATCATCGTCCTATAAATCGCACTATAAAAATTCGTCACCAAACTCTCATCCACACCCGAGATATCAAGCTCCACAACACCAAGTTTCTCCCTCCAAGCATCCTCAGCACTTTGTTTGATCCCAGCAAAGTCCCATTCGTCACCAGGTATCTCATTCTCGGCATTCTGACACGCCTTGTCTGCACTGATGAAACTAACACCGACTCGAGCACTTATAACGCCGCTTGCTGGCATGTTGAAACGGACGAAGGAGCCGGCTTCGATGTAGAAGAGGTTTATTCCTCGTGTGACGAAAAGGCTTTTGGGTTCGGTGCCGGCGCGGTTGTTGACCCAGATTCCGGTGTCTTTGATACTGGCGCCCTGATCTAAAGTTAGTTTTACAATACTGTATATAGATTACCGAAAAGACTTCATCAGCATAAAAACAGCCAATAAGGGGTTCTTGGTTGGCATTGCATCGTTACCTAGGTACTCCAACGCAGAGAAATTCTACAGATGCAAAAGACTCACCTGAAAATCGACACAAACATGGCTCACAAAACTCCCACTCCCAAAACTCGGAATAAACGTCCCATTCCCCCTAATCCTACCAGCATCATCCACATCCACGGTAGCATTCTGGCGACTCGCATCCAAATCCGTCAAATCCAGCAAAATCAACGGACTAAGACTACTCCCATTTCCAGCCGGAAACTCAAAGTGATACAACGCAGCATGTTCCGTAACCGTCATCTCAGCTTTTATCCCACTCGCCAATTCTAACGCGAAGAATCCCGGCGTGGCGTTTACACTTGAGGCTATGTAGGGTAGTTTACGGGCGCCGATGAGGAAATTGCAGTTGTTGAGGATGTCGTCGGGGCAGGTTTGCGGGAAGAGGGGGAAGTTTCCTAGGGAGGGGTTGCCGCCTGTGCCCGAGTCGTGCCTAGGAAGGGGGTTGTGGTGTTAGTTTGAGGGAGAAATGTGAGGGATGGAATTTCATTTGGAGGTATTGAGGTAGTATATAGTTATAGGAAGAGGAGAGGATATAGAAAGATACCACGAGAAGCTAACTCACATATGCGAAAATCCAGTAACATTACTTCCATCTGTCGAAAAACCAGCTGTATTCTGCCCATCCACATCCGCAACCGCCTTCGCCATCCCATACGGCCTCGTCGCGCCAGCAAAGACGTTTCCTCCATTATCAGTCCCAATGAGCTGGTCTACATACCGCAGAGGATCGAAAGCCGTGGCATTGGTAGCACTTTGAGCAAGGACAACCTTCAAAATAAAACACCATACGGTGAGGAAACGAGGGAATGTAAGTGAAGCCATCCTGATCAATCTGCAACATTAAATCCCTCCTTCGTTTGCACTAGCAGATGAAGAGAAGAAACATCGTAGAAGACGCTCGCAGCTACGAGTACAAGGAGCTAGTAAAAACAAGCACGAGAATCTTAATTACGGTACGCAGACTTCTGCACCTAGTACAGCGCGATCAATACTGCGGGGTCATCGTACAATTCATTTCCCCTCATGAGGATCGTCCGTCTATGAGCAACCTTCGTCATCGGCCCGTCCCACCACTCCCTCTGCAGCAACCCCTCCCCCTCCATGCAGGAACCCTGAGGTCTCACCTAGTACCGACAGCACTTGACCTTCCGCAAGCAGCCACGGATACCCGTACCGAGCACACTATCTCACACCAAAACCCGTGGAACTTTGGACGAGAGCTTCACGTGAGCGGGGAATTAAAGCGAGACTATCGAGACACTACCACTGTCGTGGAGGTTCTTCCTCGCAAAAGGCACCTTCTAGACCGACAAGCGAGAGAAATTCTGGACACTGATAGGACGGTACCCATATCCATTCGAATTGGGGTTCCCACGGCTACTTTTGTTGCAAATCGCGTTTATGACTTGCTTTTGAATTCGTGCATGAAAAGTAGGCCACTTTGACGGCCGCATCGTGGTTAAGTCTGTTGTCGTCCGGAGATAACCTTGCATAAAATTCGGTGCATAGATCCGGGATACTTATGAAAGTTATGATCCGAGGATGTCTGATGAGATGAGAAGATTCTTGCGCGCAGCTCAGGATCTATATTTTGTAAATTTAAAATGGAGGGACACAATAACTGTGCCAGGTACAACTATTGGGGTTTCATGCTTCTAAGTTAATTGCACTTTCCTCGTACAGTAAGTACTTACCGGTATGAACATACAACAGTGGGGTAGATGACGCCACAAACGGAACCCCTCCAGCCACAGCACTCCAAGTCGAAGGAAAGTTTGATTCGTAACAAATACTAACGTAGCTTACAGCTTTCAAGTCCGAAAGGACATTGGACTAGATTTTTCAAATTGACTGTTATGGTGCTAGTGTAAGCAACTTACAAGACCGCAGCTCTCATGCGGACTTGTTTCAGTAAACCGTAGACCTCGTTTTTTTCTTTTTAAAAAACAAGAAAAAAGGAAGAAAACCCTCAGTATTGAAATTAGATAGAATTGAAGGACCTTTCAATTACTTGAGAGGTTCACTTCCAGCTGAAAATAGCTGGAGATCTGCAACCGCAAGCTTTCGCAAAGTGTCTGTAGACGAAGTTCTCCTGCCCGGATTGGGACGTCAATCAAGAAGGAAGAATATGTCCATAAGATGTCCAAGGCTATATATTCGACAAGAAACGCTAAGTGATAAACCCCATATATACAACATTGAGTAGATGCAATCCAAAAATGGTACGGCAAACGCCAAAAAGAACAGGATTTCTGTTATATCTTTCTCGAAAACCCAAAAAGTTGTGCTATCCAAAGTTCACAGACCCTTCATAGTCTGGCCTGGGCTGGCTCTGCTTCCTTTGCCGCCACAGCGGCTTTTGGTGCCAAATTAACGTTGTAAATCAAATCCAAACCGGCCTTAGGGTCGCCCTCTCTTGGTGTGAAGTCGATGATAAGATCATCCTTGACAGCGTAGACGGTGTCGGTCTCAAGGTATGGGTCGTCTCTTGGGTAGATCTGGGTGGTGACTGGAATGTAATCGGCGTGGGAAATCTGCAGAGAGTGTTAGTAAAAGAGGCGCGTGAAGCTGTTCAGCTGGCTTACCATAAGATGGATGTGAGCAGGACGCATTGGGTGGCGATCCAAAAGGCCCAAAAGAACACCAGCTGGGCCGTCTGTTGGTAACGAGTAGGCTGTTGGCTTCAAACAGTAGAAGTGGTATTCGCCATTAGCATCTGTTCGGAACTTTCCTCGCAAGTTGTTGGGTGTCTGGTTGTCAGGATCTTGGAAATCGTATTTGCCGTTGGCAGACGCTTGCCAGATATCAAAAACGGCATTTGGAATTCCCTTGCCCGTAACCAAATCAGCGACCTTGCCGTGCATTAAGGTTGGCTTCCCGAGAGGAGCGGGGTCTATAATGATGGTGCTACCGAGCTCGCGGAACGGGGCGTCTGGCGACCAGAAGGGGCCGAGAATAGAGGAAGATGTCGGGCTGAGGCCGCCGTCAAGGACTAGCTTATGTGCGATTTCATCGACCAGACTAGACAGAAAGAAGTTGTTAGTAAAATGCTCTGCTCCTGGATTTGGAGGAGAATGAGATCGGGGATTAAACTTACGATTCCAGACCAATAACATCGCAGATTCTGTGGCCCTCATTTCTGATGGGGGTGCTGGCCTGGCCGATGGAGTTCACAAAGTGGACGCCCAACATCCATTCCTCTGGAGTCAATTCAACCTCCCGAGCAAAGTCGTGGATGTGCTTCATCAACGAGCCCAAGACAACTCGGTTGCGCTCTGTGCATTTGGGGCCGATGGTATCGAGAACATGTTGGGTGAAGGTTGGGTCGAATCGTGTTTGCGCCATAGTGGGGGGAGGGGCCTTGTGTGAGAAAAAGAGAGGATTTCTTGCGATTTGGAAGCAGAAACGACGTGCGAAAGAGGAGTTGGAGAGATGCTGGTGATGATAGAGAAGTGGATGAGTGTGCACAAAATAACTTACATCTTTTGGGGCACGTCGTCCCTTTAATATGTTTGCTAGGGCCAAGGGCATTGCAGGCAATGGTCAGCGAGACTCGTATGGAGTGGCCTGCTACCCCTCGTTGGAGTCTCCGGATTCAGGTCTGAAGCGCCTCGCGGCACGTCGATCGGCTACCGTGGGCAAAGACGGCGAACGTTGACACCATCCGCCGCCAGTCGGGCGCGTTTTTGGATGCCATGAGACAAGTTCGGTGACGAATGAAGAAGCGCGCTGAAGGCCGTGGTGGGGATGGGGAAGATGGGGAAATGGAAAAACCAATTGAGCCCTTCCCGCCCGTGTCCACCTGGTCGGCTAAGTCTTTGCCCGCCCCCTTCCACGCCTCTTCTCCCCCAGATTTCCATCTTTCAGCCAACCATGTCTTGGCCCACACTGCGCACAGGTCCCACATGGCAAACCCGCATCCTTGGGAAGCCGGCACCAAGGTCGGCATGCAGCTTGCTTGCTGTCAAGTTGCTTTTGCTTGGCTCATCACGGCCTTCACTTCACCTAAAATCAGCTCACTATCCGAGTAATCTCACCGCCTCATCTGTCGCTTGTGAGTCGTGACGCCCCTTTCCCCCTTGAGTCCAAGAGCCCAAACGGAGTTGGCAGCGCAGAACGAGCTATCACCAGTTATTGAGGCTATTCGGATGCAAAGACTATCGACTCTTCCTCGCCGCAAAATGTTACACCACCTCATGGTTGGGACGTGGACCCCGCCAGGAGCCATTTTCACATTTCAATTTGACGATGAAGCCCTTACCTTGAAGATGATCAAGCGAACCCCAATTCCTGAAGCCGAGCCAATCTCATGGATGACTTTTGATGTAAGCTGCTGACCAAAATATTTGCTTTTCCATGCTGACATTTCCGTTTGTAGCACTCGAAGAAGACCATCTATGGAGCCGCTATGAAGAAATGGTCTAGCTTCACAGTGAAGAGCCCTACGGAGATAATCCACAACGGTTCACATCCAATGGAGCACGATCGTAAGATTGTAACACTCATTGTCACATGACATGTACTTACAGTTTAATAGCATTGGCAGCAAGCTCAGAAACAAACACAAGAGCCATCTTCGTCCTCGCTGCCAAAAAGCCGCCTTATAATGTTTACGGAAATCCATTCTACGACCATGCTGGCTTTGGCAATGTCTTCAGTGTCAACCAAGAAGGAGCTCTCGACAAATGCGTTCAAAACTACGAGTACATGCCCAAGACCGGAATTCATGGCATGGTGTTCGATGCTAGCGAAACATATCTTTATTCCGCAGATCTACGGGCAAACAAAGTCTGGACCCATAAGAAAGATCCGGAAACGGGTCTTCTGACGCTCGTCAATTGTGTGGAAGCTCCTGACCCAGGAGATCATCCTCGCTGGGTCGCTATACATCCCAGTGGAAAATATCTATACGTTTTGATGGAGGCTGGAAATCGCCTCGCAGTTTATATCATTGATGAGAATACTCATTTCCCCGTCTTCACACACATTACTTATCCTCTGATTCCACCAGGTACCCCCTCCCCCTTTACTCTCGCCTAGCGAACAATAACTGACCCAAGCAGGAATTCCTAACCCAAATGGGAAAATGTACCGTTCAGACGTTGTCTTCCTTTCCCAGAGTGGAAAATACCTCTTCGCCACATCGAGATCCAACGATTTCAAGGTAACAGGATACATCGCAGCATTCGCTCTGGGACCATCAGGCAACATTGAGAGACAAATATGTCTAAATCCAACACCTACCAGCGGAGGACACTCCAATGCCGTCAGTCCGTGCCCATGGAGTGATGAGTATCTTGCTTTGACCGATGATCAAGAAGGCTGGATTGAAATTTATAGGTGGAAGGATGAGTTTTTGGGGAGAGTTGCTCATTGTGATGTCAAAGAGCCAGGATTTGGTATGAATGCCATATGGTATGATTAGACGGTCAAATAGAATACAGAATTGAATATACAACTTGAGAATGCCAATTTCCTCACTAGCTCAGGGCGAGTACCCCTCTGTTACACGTGACTGTCCACTTTCGCGCCGTCCCGCCAATCTGACCCTTGGCAGTATTTTCCCACATGTCCCGACAAAGATGCCGACAACCTTCCAGCAAAAGCTTCGTCTAGTGGGATGGCGGGGTAGGGGGGGTTAACTGCTCAGAAAATCCACGGTTAAGACTTCTGCCTCTTCATCCTCTCAAACTCCCGTCACCACGATCCTATTTCCAATTAACTAACTCTCCGACAAAACAAATCGAACGAGAAATCGTATCATACAGTCTTCCATTAGGTCTCGGAGTCTTTCATACCCACTAGCATCAACATCATTAGCAACCATGGGTGTGGCCCCCGGCATCTTGTACGTGACGATGCAGCCGAAGCCTGGGCTGCCAGATTCTCAATTCCACGACTGGTATCAGAATGAACACGGTCCGACGCGTTTACGCCTTCCGTTTTGCACCAATGGCTTCAGATACCGCGCAAATGATTTGGGGAGTGGCGGTGCGTCTGAGGAGACGCCAGAATGGATGGCGATATACGATATCACGGACATGGCAGAGCTGACCAAAGATGCGTATTTGCGACTGAGGGGTCCCCCGTCAAAGACTCCGAGGGAGGCGGCGACGATGAAAGAGATTAAGGTTGATCGGCAGCTGTATGATTTTGTGGAGAGTCGCGAGTCTAAAGAATTCAAGAGGCTGGAAGAGGTTGGGAACGAAGGACAAAAAAATTTGATGGTTGCTGCGTATTTTCGCCTGAAAGAGGGTGAAGATAAGGAAGCACAGTTGGATAAATGGTATCGAGAAGAGCATGTTGAGATGCTATCTAAAGTCCCCGGGTGGCTACGGACCAGGAGATTTGTGACTTCCACGATTGATACGGGTGCTCCCAAGGTGTACCTCGCACTTCATGAATATGCACACTCCAACGGATTCGCAGGACCTGAATTCAAGGCCGCGACGACGACACCATGGCGGGAGGAAATAATGGCCAATGTCGTCGAGTCAAAGGTCAGACGGACTTACGATTTATACTATACCTTCGGCGCCGCACCACGTTATCTCACACCCACCCTCTCAAGCTGGACATCCACCGATCCCACGGCGCCCGTCCTCACCAAAACCATCCCTCCATCTGAATCCGGCTTCGAAGGCGGTGCAATCGAAAGTTACATCACCACACCAGACGGTGTCCATATCCCCTACCATCTCTCCGGCAGTCCAGACCCAGACGCTCCCCTCATCGTGTGTTGCAACTCGATCCTCACCACCTACAACATCTGGGACGACTTCCTCACCTCCTTTTTCAGCTCCCCTGAAAACAAAAAATACCGCGTCCTCCGCTATCTCAAACGCGGCCGCCTTTCCTCCTGCGGTACAAAACCCATCACCATAGACGTCCTCGCCTCCGACATCATCGCCCTCCTCGACACCTTACGAGTCAAAAAAGCGGCCGCTGTAATAGGCGTCAGTCTTGGTGGCATCACAACTCTCAACACAGCCCTCAAATTCCCCAACCGAGTAGAAAAATTCATCTCCTGCGACACGAGTGCCAAATCCCCAGCCGGAAATTCCAAGGCCTGGGGTGAACGCATCGCTCTCTCCGAAAAAGAAGGCGCCATCTCCACCACCACAAACTCAGCCATCGTCGGTCAGTCCCTCGCCGAAATAACAACCCGTCGCTGGTTCGTCCCTCAATCCTACGAAAACCCCGCACTCGCCCCAAAACTCGAAGCCGTCAAACAGATGGTTGCCAGTAACAGCCTAGAAGGCTTTCGCCAAAGTGTTCGTGCGCTCTTTGAATACGATGTTAAAGAGGAAATGAAAACTAGTGCAGTCCCAGGCCTCTTCGTGGTCGGTGGAAGCGATGGCGTTCTGCCTGCGACGATGAAAGATATGGCGGCGAATTATGGGAAGGATGGGGTGGGGTATGAGGTTGTTGAGGGGGCGGGGCATTTACCTATGGTTGAGAAACCTGTGGAGTTTGCGGCTGTTGTGGGGAGGTTTTTGAGGGGGTAGATGGGTTGGATTTAATGATAAGAGATTCCAGTGCCATGAATATACCGTTGTCACAATCAATATGAAACTCAATATCGAAGTATACTTGAGTACTTGGACTGGCTTTCAAGTCATACCCTATTTGCGATCGCCGATTTATTCGGCAACGGCGAGTTTGGAGACATGTTTCTCTGTTTTGGGGGATATTAGAGAGGTCGGTCGTCACAGAGATTCGAGAGGAAGAGATGGGCCGCTGTAAGTCGGTGCCATAAGCAGCGGAAAGGTGGGGCGGCAAAGGCGGGATTCGAGCGCAGGGTAAGCTGGATGTGCACTCGTCGTTGGCGGCAGGTACTGGTTGTAACGTTGTTCAACTAAAGTGGCGTATTGTCGTGCGAAATCACGAAGATATTACGTGGCCCAAAAAGGCCCATCACAATGTAACAATCAAAGCCTTGTAGACAAATATATTTTTCTTTGAGAATCTTTTTTCCAGATTATCCCCGGGTAACAGCGTGAGAATAACCATTCCCCGGGTAACCTAATTGTGAACACGTTCCCCGGGTAACAACGTCAGAATAACCATCCCCGGGTAGCCACCCAAGGATAACAAGAATAAAGAGCGCAGCACTCAGCAATTTTAGGCGCATAACCGGGTAGGAAGAGCAGTTTGTTGAGGGAAGCTGCGATCGTTGACGCATCGAGTGTGATTCACCTGCGATTTCCTTCCGAGAGCAGTCAAGTTTCTTAGGCAGAATTTTCCGCGGTTTTAAAGCGGCTAAAGCCGAGGTTTGTTTACTGGGTTGCAGTTTCCTTGCGAAGCTGAGGCAGTGTGAAAAGCGACTTCGGCGAGCGAGTTGCTTCTTTCCTTCCTTCTTTCCCACACAACACACTTGAAAATTTCTTCCACAACCACAACCACAACAACATTTGCGATTTTCTCGATCGCGCGCACACACGGAGGCCTTGCATTTGTTTCTCCAGCGAATACCTGCTGTTGTATGCTCTCACAAGGAGCATTGGAGAAGTTCAGTCTTCTACGCCTTTGCGAAATCTACCAGATCGGTCGCACATTCTTTGCGCGCAGTTAACGAGGCACTTGACCAGCGAATACCTGCTATTTTATGCTCCCGCAAGGAGCATTGGATAATTGCGCACATTCAGTCGAAGGGATTTTGCGCGGAATCAGCTTCAAAAACTTCGCAGCAACCTGCTGAGGACTTCCAGCACTTGGCAACCAACAATTCAGATCGGAGCCCCTTCATTCAGCGACCTGTATCACTCTTCCGCCTCTTTCATTCTTGCCGTTGAAGCAAGCTGTCCTGATCAGCTCAAGTACACATCCTACTTCACGATCACCACCGAAGGAAGTGATTCACCCATTTCATTCTGCCGCTCCTCAGCTTTCTTCGCCTCGATTTTCGGCGATCAGCGAGTCTTTCTGTATTCATTCGCTCTCAGTCAAGCCATCCAAAAAGTCGGCTGGCACTTTCATCGGTTATTTTCTTGCAGAGTACTTTGGTGTTGCCTCTGAGGTATGTACCAATTTCTATATTTGACTCTCGTAAGACAGTAAGAATCTTTGTGCTAATATAATTTCGCAGAGAGAGCGTCATCTGAGTCCGTATTCGCGATATTTCTGTGTTGTAATTTTCAACATTTGCTTCGCCTTTTCGCATCAACTTCAAGTTTTCCACTTGTACCAATAGCAGCCAATATCGTGTGGCTGTCTGCCGTTTGTACAAATACTATCGGTCTTCGTTAATCGCCAGTGTACTACTCTTCCCGATCACTATCTCGCTCCGGCAAAATGCTTTCGTTTTCGTCCTCCCAGACCGTACTGGTTACCGAAACCCAGGAGGCGTTGATGACACTCAAGCTTTCCTCATCAGAGCCACCTTCGGAGTCGCTTGTAGTCGAGACTTTGGACAAATCTTTGAATGAGACTTTGCCAGAAGACTTGCTGCGACAGATATTCTCTTATCTTCCATATGAAACCATTGGAAACAGCACCGTTCTATGCCGTTATAGACGCCCTGAGTTAAGCCTGGTTTGCCGCGCTTGGCGCATCGTTAGCGAAAAACTTTCACTTCGGCACTTGACTTTCACCCACGATGCTGGTTTATCATACGAAACACTTCATCGTTTAGAGGGCTTATTGGCTTGGTTTGAAGAGAGACCAGAGCTCCCAACGTATGTGCGAGTTGTTGACATTGTTTTGAGAGAGGTACACGCCGACGAAATGGCTGTCTTGACTCGGATCCTCAATCTTTGTGAAGGGGTCCATACAGTCTCCACTAGAGGAAAGATGTCTCTTAAAGCTTGTCCGCTTATCAAGACGATTACAACACTTCCGTGTCTTCATACTTTGAAAATGCCCTACGCAGCCCTTTATGTCATGGGTCAACGACTCGATCTCCCGAATCTCAAAACTCTGGAGGTTTATGGAACAGGCACTCTGGGTAGCATCTCGCACTGTACCGAGGGATGGTACTCCGACAAAAAGGGCTCCAGTATGTCAAAGCGCCGTTGGACAGCATTCAACCAAAAGGGGCTGGAAGACTTTCTAGCGACGGACGAGTATGGAACAGGGAAGATGACTTCTTTGGTACTGTCTGACTCAAACCCTGAGAAATTCTCCATCGCCGAGCATGTCCTACGTTGGCCTCAAGCACTCGTGCATCTTACACTCACTTGGTCTGGTAAACAAACTTGTTCCTTCAGCAGGGTATCTATCGAGAAGTTTCTCGGCATACACCAAAGCACTCTTAAGAGTATCAAGCTTGACTCTTGGGAGTCGGACGATTACGCTCTTTTGCCCGATTTCTCTTCCTTCACCAAATTAGAAGATCTTCAGGTATCTACTAACATCGTCTTCCCGATAAATTCAGTTCAAGAAACGATTGAATACTTCGCTTGCCCAAGTCTCCGGAAGTTGACGTTCAGCTTCGAAAATACTCAAGACACCATGATTTCATTTGCATTCAACGAATGGTATTCATGCTTTCTTGTCGCCATTGCCGAAGGAATATCCCTTGGTAGTGGTCCGATCAATCTAGAAAAGCTTTGCGTCTTGTATAATCCTCTTTATCCGGCAGAAAATGTCCGATTTTTGTGCCTTCAAGGTCGCTGTCAATTTTCAACTCTCGATTGGCCATGGGAGCATCTGTTGCAGGCTCAAGAGCATATTGCAAATTTCGGTTTGAAATTCGATTTTGATGCGTCTGTTTCGGAGGAACAATGGCACGCCATTGTTGGCCCAAAACCGGTAGTGCCCCATGTTCCCTCTCTGACTGAGATGATTGAGGAATCGCGTGCGCTTCGGCCCCATGTTGAAGATAATGAAGATTGTAGGTGCAGTCCATGCGTGGTTGATAGAATGAGGGTCAATGGGGACTTCGACGACTCCTCGGACGGGGGTGTCTACTCAGATGAGGAGAGCGCAGCATCCGAATCATCAGAGAGGTCTCACGAGGTCCAAGACAGTTATCTTGCGACAACGGATACCTAGGTTTTTTAGGCTGCAGCTTTAGCGGTACGTTGGACGCTCTTGGGATGGTGGCATGGGGGATTCACAATTCTCCTTTTGATTAAAAGAGAGATTAGAGGATATATGATCGGGGTTGCTTGTCCGTGATGATGGAATTGGCTTCAAGAGTTTGCTATGTTTGCTTAAAGGATCTGGTTGTATGGCGCCTTTGCTGGAGATGTTGCATGGCTGTTACTCCCAGAGAGCACTTTTTCTTCTTGCTGCTCAGATTCTGCACGGGAATCTCATTTGGCTAGTCTACCTAGATATGCCTTGATACTGGTGTACTTTGAAGACTACTCGATTGAGTGCAACGTGGACTATGATGGAGAGAAGAGGACCTTGTTCCGAGGATAGTTAAATGTTTGCTGAGCCACTACGGTAGTTGTAACGCTAGCTACAGACAAAAAAAAGACTCAGTTCAACTTATCTGGTGAAGTGATGGAGCACTGTGTAATGTAAGCTTTCTTTGTATGACGTTGAAGATTATTGTTCCTTGGTAGTTGATTATCGCAACGGGGTACAGTTACTACAGTAGGATAGTTGTGAGATGTGAAACCCCTTGAAATTTGAATCCCCCCTTTTTTTTCCGCATAACCGGGTAACATGGAGGGAATAGGACTTGGCGAGATACCTTAGGTAAGATTATAGTTTTCACTGAGTAAGTCCCTGATAATAATTAGGAACGAATCTCCGATAAAAATTCGATTTTATCGGCGATCTCAGGGTAGGAAACCGAGAATAAGGAAATTTCTATCGTTGGAAATTTAAGGATATTTCTCTTTAATTGGTTATCCCGCGATTGTCAGAATATTTCTATTCTTGGGTTTCTTTTTACGTTGTTGGTTTAAGGATGGAAATAGGGAATGGGGATGTGAGGGTTGTTTTTGGTTTGTGACTTTGTGTAGGGGACCAGGGGTTAGTTGATAGTTTATTTTTGTTGGTGGTAGTATTAACTTCCAACCCCATCACCTCCCCTCTAATACACCTCCCTTCCAACACACATCCCCACAATCTCTCCCCACAATCTCACCAATCTCACCAATCTCTCCCAAACTCCTACTCACCCTCCTATTCCGAACTTCCCATCCTCTCTCCACCAACCCCTTTCATCTCACCCAAACACTTCAACACCCCAAATCTTCCCAGCTCCTTAAACTTACTAGCTAACTTGTACTACTGTATAACCTTCCCAACTTCCAAGTTCCCCTTGGTATCGAAAACGGGAACTACTACAGTACTACTATAGTGGAAATTCGAGTTGATAGTTTTACCGATATAGCCATAAGTTAGACTTGATTGTAAAAATGCCTTTCTTTTCTTCATCTTAACGAAAGTTATAGTACATTAGAACTCCATCAGAGCCTAGATTCCAGCCTTACCTTACCTTACCCCCTTCAACTCTGATCTCATCCAACCACTTACATCACACAGCCTCACTCAAGTCCCGAAGCGTCCAAACACCGAACTAGGCTCCCACCGCGCGTACCTACATGTAGGTCTCTAGTACCTACATGCGAGTGGGTAAATGGAATACTACGTCCATGTAGGTACTGTACTGTATGTCTCAGATCACCGAACCCATACCGTACCCACGCCTCGATGTTCCTGCGCAAGTGTGTACCCAGTTACCTAATCTACATACACTTTAACTTAACCACACCTCATCCATCCCCTCATATCCCATTCTCTCACACCTCACACATCCCATACCACCCCCTCACGCCTCACCGAATCACCAAAGCCTTCTTCACCGAAACCGCCTCACCCATTCAAAAAATGCCTCAATTAGGCAACCAAGAAAGGGAAAAATATGCAAGTCATACTAGCATCTCACCGCATCAAAAATTCACTGAAAAGGGCGATGCTGAAAAAGGTTGGTAGAGGAAGTGAGGCTAGAGGCTACAGTATTTGCAAATACGAGGTGAAGCCTTGATGCCTCGTGAGAAATAAGGTAGGAGGGCTAGAAACCTTGCACGTGGAGACAGGGCAGGAGAAGTAAGCCCTGCAAAAGAAAAAGGATTGCTGACATCAGTTGCCCAGACTTCCTTTGCGACAACGTTGGGGCGAGTGGCAATGGTAAGGTTGAAAAAAAAGAAGAGAAATGGTTAGGGAATTGACGTGATCGATGGTAGGCAAAGTGAAAATTGAAAGTGCGATTCACGCTAAGATATACCAACGTCAAGACAATGGAAAATGTTGGTAACGAAACAATAAAATTTAAAAATTATCCAGACTCCATCTTATGATAGTGCAATCCTAACACTTCATGCCGCTAAATGCCCAAGCACATAATTCATCGCTAGCCACCCCTGACTCTAAATAACCGTAACCGTGAGGTCCATCTATGTATATGTTGTATAGCCTTCCTCTTCCCCAAAAATTTCGTAAAATGGCCGAGATTCGTAATCGATCGTGGAGTGCGGGGGTGAGACTCGAATCGAGATTGAATGTGGCACATAAGCGATCCAACAGCCCTATCTTGACGTCCCGGACGTGTGAAAGCCCCCGTCGAACGTCCAAAGATCGAAACTTAGCGACCGCTCTTCTTGTGCTTGTGATCTCTCGAACTCTTCGAGTGATAGTCGCTCTGAGTTGCATCGCGGCTGAGAGGGGCGTCTTTGTCGTAGACTGACTTGTTCTGGTTGTAGACGGAGTTGTGTTTGGAATCGATTTGTGTGACATATTTGTCGGCTGTAGCAGAAAGTGTTATTAGTATTTTGACTATTGTTATGTTGATTGAATAGAACTTACTGTTGTCTGGCACACGGTGCTTGTGCTCCCGAGAAGCGGGTTCCGATCCGTACATGCTGGATCTTGAGGAGTGGCCGCCGGCTCCAGAAGAGGATTGGTAGTAAGAGCTGGAGTCGTTGGAGGACCCTCTGGGGTGAACGACAGGGGGTTGTGTGTAGTATTGGGAACGACCAGACATGGCTCAGGTGAAGATGCTGTGTAGTTGTGTGGATGTGGGTGTGTGGATAGGTGTTTGAATGGATTGCGTTTGGAGGAACTGGACTTGGGGAATTGGTAGGTTTTATAAGGAAGTTGGGAGTAGGAGAAGAAGGTTTGGTGTATGAGTAATAGGAGGTCAATGACGAATATCAATGGCGCGGAAACGGGGGGAAAGAGGGAAATATATAAAGTAAAAATTATAGACGAATGAGAAACCTGAATTTGCTGCCTACGCTAGCAGAACACTTGTCCAGCAAACCAATGAATGATGCCTGATTAAAAACCCGCAACGCTTAGCAACTCAGCCATGCTGTCGTCTAGACAATGGTAAGGTATATGGTCCAAGTGACTCATGTGAGAGGGAGGGAGAGGGAAAGCGCGTCGAGCAGTTGATTGAGAAAGCCAATTGACCCATGGCAACTGGGCAAGGATCCCCCGAATAGTCGATAAACTGCCATTGCTCCGCCGCAGTAGATATTGTGTGAAAACACCTGAGAGGTCGCCTTGGCTATGCTGGCTGTCCAAGTTGCTCAACGCAGACGACGCGTTTTCAAAGACTCTGGAAAAACCAATATCGAAAGGGTGGCTCAGCTTGGGTGCTGAGCTCCCCCTCGGCGTGCCAACTCGTCCACCGAAGAGAGGGCAGATAGGGCACTCTGCCGGGCGGAATCAGTGCTGAGCGAAGGAATCAACTAGCAGCATAAAAGGGCGCAATCGCCCCAGAAAACCGCCCCGACTCATCCCCCGTCCCCCGTCGTCCCAACCGTCGAAAGGGCGTCAGAGGGCGGTCCTGGGGAATCGGGGAATCTAGGAATCTGGGACTTGGTCCCATCGTTGCCTCGGGGCAGTGCCAGGAAGAAAAGTAGAGGCTGGTTTCAGCTCGAGAGACAAGACCAAAAGCTGACATCTGAGGCCATATTCGGACGGCAGCCTTGCCTGCCTGGCCATTGCGGAGAGCTAGCGTCGCTAAGCGGATGACTCAACAGGGGAGAGAAGAGACCGAAATACTGGTTTGAGGAGATGGGGGCATCGGAACCCACCGTCGAAGGATGGTCAAGGTGAGGTTGATGATAATGACGTTGAGGAGGAGGATGAAGGAGAAGCGGAGGTTTGAAATGAGGAGAAGTTCAAAATGGCGCAGCTGGCTGCAGCAATCCATCCCTCGTGCCTCCGGCTGCTTGGTTAATCCATCACCCACTTTGATAGGCCAATGAGTAAACCGCACCGCTACCCCTTACCCCTCTCGGAGCCGATATCGCAAGTCGGCTCCGATAGCATGTCCGCACACGTGATTGATTCAATAATGCCTCGGAACCATGCCAATTTGTAACGCTCATTCGCCCGATGAAGCAGTCCGCCTTGGACAACCCCTGCACAACCGCTTCTCCTGCGTCCCTGCTAATTGCTCCATTCAGGCACAGATCTCGATTCAACGTGTCCATATCCACAAGGTGAGCGATCAATTTCATGACAATTTACTTCTCACGACTGGACATTTACTTACTGCCAAATCTCAGATTCCCATTTAATTGATCAATATGCGTTTCATCACCCTCTCCATCGCGGCCTTGGCCTCTGTAGCCACCACCGTTCTCGCAGCCGACGAAGTCAAGATCGAAGTTACCCGCGCAGTCGAGTGCGAGCGTAAATCCCAGAAGGGTGATCACATCTCTGTTCACTACAGAGGTACTCTTCAGGATACTGGCAAGCAATTCGATGCCAGTTACGACCGCGGAACGCCACTCGACTTCGTCGTTGGCAAGGGAAGCGTCATCAAGGGGTTTGTTACACTGAATCGACATTTGATCAATTGATGGCTGATATCATATGCAGTTGGGACGACAACCTCATCGATATGTGCATTGGCGAGAAGAGAACCTTGACTATTCCACCTGCCTTTGGCTATGGTGACAGAGCCATGGGACCAATCCCAGCCGGATCAACCTTGAGTATGTTCCCCAATTACCCCTCCTTCTGCGCATACTGACATCTTAATCACAGTCTTCGAGACCGAATTGATGGCCATTAAGGGAGTCGAAGCACCCGTAAGCACCAAAGAATCCGCAAGCAGCACCGCTAGCAGTGTAGCGAGCACAGCTACAGAAGGTGTGAAAGAAGCCGCCGCCACCATAATTTCTAACGTGGCCGAGGCCGCAAAGATCATCCTTGCTGACACTGACGGCGATGGACAGGAGCACAACGAGTTGTAGACGGGGCACAAAAGGCTCTCTGCAGCGATTGGAGTTGGGGAGCTTGTTGATAGGGTTAGGTTTATGTTTGGGATGATACCAAAGTAGCCGCAATCTAATTCGATGACTATTCAACGAATGAAGGAACGAATATCAAGGCCGAATATATTGTTGACAGACAAGTGATTGGAATTCCCAACGACCGAACGCGAGCGACTTTTGAAAAAAGGATTTGATATTGGATGCCGCAAATCGTTATCGGTAGAGTTTTCAAGAGCCTGCTTGGTCAACTTGACAGACCACTCGTGCCGCCTCTTGCTTTTGCACATTCCCCAAGTCCGCTGTTGGTTCTGCGAGTGGTATTCGTCTGTATAAAACAACCTTCCTTGCCGTTATACCCGCTTGTTACGGACAATCCAACCTGTCCCCACTGGTGTGGCACAAATTGATTTTGCAAACAAGCCAATTGATGGATATCGAATTTCTTATTGTTCCTTCTTCTCAGACTCCGGCCGTAGAGCGTTTATGTGTACTGTATGTGGTATCTTTTCCCCCAAACGCCGAATCCAGTCATGTCTAGTGAAGTCCGTATCGTCCAGCTCTGTGCTTTCCCCCCCTCAGTCTGCCTCCATCGCATCCTCTTCGGCTGGGCGATCGGCAACATCTACTTGCACTGCAGTCGTGGCATCCCACTCGAATTCTGTACATATTAGCATGCCACTCACAAGAGGGACGATGGGTATTTACTCTGTCTGCACATAGGACACTGACCCTTGGAGGAATCTTGCTTGATCCATTCAACAATGCAGTGCTAGATCTCATCAATATACTTCTCTCACAAACCCACAGTTTACCATTTCTGCTACAGTAGAGCCAAACTAACCATGTGGAAATTGTGCCCGCATTTACCGGAAACTAGACCAACGCAACCAGTCAGTACAGCCACAGAAAAGATAATTCATTCGCAGATGTACATACGCAAGTTACACTCATCGCCAGGATATTTACACGTTGGACATGTGCCGTCGAAATGTACCTGGCAGATACCACAAACATCGTCGTCCGGAATGTCCCATCGCCAGGTAGCTACCGCGTTCCACTTGAGGATCTTGACTTTCATGATTGCGCCGGTTTGTCAACAGTACTAAAGTTTGTAGCTTGGGTATCCTTGGTGTATTTTTGCGTGTCTAGCTGTACGGCGCTAGGTCGATATCAAAATGACATGTAATGACGTGGATGAAGCTCTGTGTTTGCATCGCGGAAGCTTTCATGTGGTTGTGGCCCGTGCTTCCAGGCCTTATCACCTCTCTCGCAAAGCAATTTCAAGGTCTATGCAAGCACCAGCTCTCCCTGCCCCTCTTCTGCAGGTAGCTTTACCTTTGTCCCACGACCATTCTCTTCCACCCATTCCGCGACTCGACCTTCGATTGACGAACTAGTCATCATCTCCCCCCATTGTTCCTTCCCAACTCCTTCTTCCTCTCATGCACGCAGCACGATAGCGGCTCCATAAGATAGCACGCCATGGCGGCATCTGTATTTATGTTCAGAGGAGCTCGCGCTCGCTCTTCACCCTTTCGAATGTCCCAATTACAATCTCCAATCTTCAAAATGGCTTCATTGTCAGCTTCCCGCCAATTCTCCTCATATCTCGTCACACCCGCGGAGCTCAAAGAAGCTCTAGCGAAGAATCCTCCGAGCAAGATCTCCACGGCTCCTCGGACAGTAGCACTTTGCGCAACCTGGTTTCTCCCCAATGATGGCCGCAATGGACTCGATACTTTCCGCAAGAAGCGAATTCCCAATGCTCGATTCTTCGATTTAGATAAAGTCATTGACAAGCGCTCGCCATATCCTCATATGTTACCGTCAGCTTCCACATTCGCCAAGGCAATGAGTGGTTTGGGAATCCGACGAGATGATACAGTGGTTGTGTACGATTCGGCAGAGGCGGGAATCTTCAGTGCTCCGAGGGTTGGATGGACACTGAAAGCATTCGGACATGATTCGGTCCACGTCCTAAACAACTTCAAACTATGGGTGGAAGAAGGCTATCCCACCGAGAGTGGAGAATTCTGGGATGTGGATACGTGCGCCTATCCGGTTCCGGAGTTCGACGCGGAGAAGCTTGTCGAATTTGAGCAGGTCAAAGATGTGGCGGGGGATTATAATAAGGAAGGTACGGAGGGTATTCAGATCTTGGATGCAAGACCACAGGGAAGATGGAGTGGAAAGGATTCGGAGCCAAGGGAGGGCCTTTCGTCTGGACATATGCCTGGCAGTATTTCTGTTCCCGCTTCTGAGTTGTTGGATCCGGTAAAGAAGACAATTCTGCCGGCTGACCAGCTAAGAAAGATATTTGAGAGTAAGGGTGTGGATCCAAACAAGCCCATTATTACATCATGTGGAACCGGAGTTACAGCAGCAATAGTCGATGCCGCTCTCAGCGAAGCTGGATATGGTGATCCAAGCAAGCGTAGATTATATGATGGAAGCTGGACGTAAGTATCCCCTTCTCCCTCATATCCCCAACAAACTTCCTAACTTTATACTTAGGGAATGGGCCCAACGAGTAAAACCTTCAGACGGGTTGATTGTCAAGGAAGAATAATAGAAACGAAATGGAATGGAATGAAGCGGGATGGTATGAAATGAAATGGGATCTGGGTTTACATGTCATCGTTGTCGTCGTTGCATTTTCAGCATTGTTGGTACTACTCTAGCTGGCGAATACCCGAACAACTCTCCTCTTAGTTGGTATTTGGGCAACACCTCTTTACGGAAACTCTACTTGTACATGACATATATGGGGGGATTAGGGAATTCTTGCGTAATGCATCTGCTGCTGCATTTTCTCTCTGAATGAATGAATGGGATGTCTACCTACTTTTTTTTTTCAAACTCCTTTGAGATTTGATGTCACAGTACTCTATTGATTATGCTTTTTTTTTTCTTTGCATCTGCTTTTCGTTTTCAATCTTTATGTGCGGTAATTACTTGAGCTATTTCTTACGGCTTTCTTGATTTGTGTTGTTTATTCTCTATTCCCACGTTTCTGTTAGCAGATGTTTGACGTGCTGCTGGCTGCTTTTTACAGTGCTACTCTTGATGTAAGCACTTTCTCACTACATCAAATTAATAGGCCGCAAACAAAATTCGGCCCCTTTGGGTTGTTCTCTTTTCAAAGCTTCCACAACTCCGTTTCGGTAACGAGAAAAGAAGGGAACTGGATTAAAGGTCTCCCCTTTTACCTACCATATCTACCTTGGAGATTTTACCTTCCCCAAGTTCTTTCTTTTCTTTTTTCGTCTTCTCTCTCTCTCTCTTAACTGCGAATTTTCCACCTTCTGTAATAGCTTGGTTCTTTGTATAAGGAAGCGAGGTTGGAAGGGGATCTTGTTGTGGTGGTGTAGGAGGGGGTTATAGTGTTGGATGGGAGGGGGAGGGGGAAGGGGGGGTTGGGGGGCTGAGGGATGAGGGGTGGTGGGGAGGTTGAGGAGGGAGGGGATAAGGGAGGTTGAGGAGGTTGAGAAGGTGGAGGAGGTGGAGATGCTAGGCTTGGGATTTGAGCTTGAGCTTGAGCTTGAGGGGGTGGTGGATGGTTTGGGGGGGGGGGGTGGGTTATAAAGTGTCGCTTAGTGCGAGTCGGCTGATATGATATTTGCCTTCTAAAATTCAATTCTCTTGCACCTTATCCTTCCTAAAGAACACACTCCACTCTAATAACTTTGAGTATCTCATACCCACTATCTACTATCTACCTCCTCCCCTTTCTCCCTTTCAAATATAATATCCATATCTTTCAACTACGAAAATATACCAGCAAAACTTCAAAATGGTATGATAGTAGCATTGCTTTGATCGTGAATTTGTAGTAGATTCTTGTGTTTGTGGGAAGATGGAGGAGGGAGGGGTTTGGGTTGGGTTGGGGTGGGGGAAAGGAGAGGGGGGTTATAAGGGGTGGGGTGGTAGGGCGAATATAACAACTTTTTCCTCTCCCGTATTTCAAATTTCAGCAAACCGACCTTCTTTCCTTCCTCCCCCTTCTACTAGCCTACTTAAGTAATTTTCATCACCTCTTCCCTCCCCCCCTCATTTCCACTAACACTAACACCTCTCTCCCTCATACCCACCGTATCAAGCCCACGTCCTTTTCACACATTGGTTAAAGAGAATCGAAGAGGTGGGAGAGAAGATGGGAGATGGGAGAGGAAGATAGTATGGCTTTTTTTTATTTGTTAGGGTTGTTCCTATTCCATTCCTATTTCTTTCCGCTCGTTTATTTCCATCCCCCTTCCCCTTTTCTCCCACCCCAAATAAACTCCAACATTCATCAAACCGACATCTAACCTCCCATAACAACCGCCCTTATAATTTCTCACCGTACACCCCTTTATAGTACTTTTCCTATACATACTATTCCAAGACTCTTCCAACGACTTACTAGATTGAGAGAAACTAGCAAGGGGAGGTGGAAATTTTGGGGGGAAGTGAGAGATGTTGGTTAACTGAAAAGACTTGTTTCACTTCTTTCTTCACTTGTTGGGGAGAAGAGAGGAGGGGAGAGATAGGAGGGGAGAGATAGGAGAGGAGAGGAGATGAGGAGGTAATTGGTGGATTGAGAGATAGGTTAAGGCTTCGTTCTAAGAAGATTTACTGGGAACTCTTACATAGGATTGTAACTTTCTTCAATACAATCTACACAAGATCGTCACGCCTCTATTTCTCCATCTTCCATGCTTCTCATAGCAGCCTTGCCAAGATATCAGCCGAAAAGGGGAGAGACGAAGAGAAAAGAAGTAGGAAAAACACCAAAAAAACATACAACAGTAGGTATTCGCTGGTGGTCACCCACCCAACTACTAATCCACCGATCTGAGGCTTAATTGAGGCAGAGCGGACGGGATGCCATGTTCTCCTCAGTCTATGGTCGTATGTGGAAGTGTTTGCACTTTTGACATACTTCACTTTTCCCTTACTCACTTAAGCGAGGTGGGAGTGAGATCATGGAATTGAAAAAAAGGATAAACGTTACTTTGAAGGGAGAGGAGACTTGGAAGAGATAACAGTGATGGGGTTTGAGAAGATGGGAAGTTGGTGTTGAGGTTTGTGGGGTTGGTGATGGGAGGAAATTTGGCGGGCGGAAATGTGCAGGGTAGGCTGGATGTGTAAGCCAGCAAGTGGTGATGCGGCCGCTGATTTCTGAATTTGTTATCGGGTTTTCTTTCCCCTTTCTCTTTTCTAGACTCATATCGTCATTCTCACGAAATAATCCAAAACCTTTCATCCCCCATTTTATCGCAACACAACATCTAGATACGTCGTAACCTAACCCGCCCAAGTGCGATCACCAAGTAACGTGCACCCAACCAACACCAGCCGCTAACAACCCAATGTGGTGCGACTCGTACACTGCATCCCATCACCTCTCGCAAATCTCAGGGTCCCACGGGTCCTTCCTTCCACCACATGCTGTGCTACAGAACGCCATGCATCCTTCCATTCTCGCGCTGCAGAACTTCACTGGTGGGTTTGTACGAGGGAAATACTGGATTGGAATGGGAGGGGTTTTGTTGGAGAAAGGGTTGTGGGAAAGAGGTGATGTGTAAATGGGATGGGATGGATGGGATGGGATGGATGGGATGGGATGGGGGCGGAAAGCGTGCACGTGGAGAGTGGGATTGGCAATTGAAGATAACATGGCATGGCATGACTTGCAGGATAAAATTCCGGGCATACTGCGAAGGAAAGCTCACCGATTTTCTGTATGCACGTTGGAAAAGGATGGATTGAGTAAGTACTGCCTACTCGATCGCAGAGATCTCGTTCCCCGCCATGTTGGATCGCGACTTCCCCTTCGTGTCACTGCTTCGATCTGCAACAGATCTGCTAGCACCAACAGTTGGTCGTCGTGGCCATTCATCGCAACCCATTCCCCTCTTCTCACTCCAGCAGTGCCATCACCCGGCTAAAGACAGAGAAGTATATGGGTGAAAGGATGACAACGTCATAGAAGCTTTCACTGAGAGTATATCTTCACATCAAACAGAAGGGGGTCGTATGTGCTTATATAGGTGGCGTACTATGAGACTTTGTGGCCGACAGGGAATCTAATAATGGTATTGTACGAATGCGCCGTAAGCGGAGGCAATTGAGGGGAAGGGCGGCCTATCCATGGCAATCCACTGCCCGAACCGCTTTCCGTGCAGATCCCTGGAATTGCAGATGGGAACCTTTATTCGAGTATTGATAGCCATCCAACCGTCCGTCATACAACACCTTGAGCCTTGGAATATGCAGCTAGTCTTTAGGTTCTACGGGCAAAGGAGAACGTTCGGCGGGCGGCACTGCCCGGCGCATCTCCCAGGCAAAGTTTGTAAGTGCAAACGTGCCCTGGTGCGGTTTCGTGGGGTAAAAGTAGCGAAAAGTACAAAGTAGGCAAGGATCTTTCGGGGGAGAGAGCCACTTCGGTGCTGACGGCTGGGAGTGAACGGGTTGGGCGGGTTGTGAATGTGGGAGGGTGAATGTGGAGGGAGGGTCCGTTGCGTCGACATTTTCTCATGCATTGCCTCTTACATTGTTCTGTCGCGGTCTTGCGACCTTGCACCTCCCAATCCAAACAATCCAATTGAACCTCAACCAAGCGACAAGCGATACCGAATAAATTAAACCCACGATGGCGACTCCTCAGGATCCAGCCGCGCCGACAATAGCAGAAGAAACACCAGCACCCGCCTCTATCCCCGCGACGGAAGTGCCAACGCCAGCAGCTTCAGAAGCCGTCACAGAGCCCGCCGCTTTCCCAGAAACAGGAGCCACAACACCAGCACTGACGACCTCAGTTTTACCACCTACTACAGGCATCGCGCCAGCGCCAGCGCCCGCCGGAAACCAGCATAATTTAGAGGCCGAGGTATGCTAGCGCCCTGACAAGAATTGATCTGTCACGCTTTAGCACTCCAGACTGATACTTGCGAATTCAGGCTGATGATCACGATGCCGACTCGGCTTTGGGCGATGTACGTTCTGCCCGACCCTGACTAATGCCAACACTCATGGGACTAATATCGTATTCTTTTGACAGGGCGAGAGTCTTGCTAGTTCAACGACGAGTATAGGCTCGAGTATTATGAGACATCGAGAGGAAAATGGACGGACTTATCATGCCTACAAGGAAGGAAGTAAGTTCTCTTCCATTGCCATTCTGAGCCTGGAGGTGAAAATGATGCTGACGCGTGTTAGAATACTTGTACCCCAATGATGAGGTGAGCTTTTTATTTTTGATCTAACTGGGGATGGCTGATTAACAAATGACTTATAGGGTGAAAATGACCGTTTAGGTAAGTGCCGTGAACCAATTATGAGATTGTGAAGCTTATGGGGTCTAGATCTGCAACATCATATTTACTATTTGACTTATGATGGAAAATTGCATCTCACACAGTTTACAAAAGAGAAGCCTATTCATCGCGTTCTGGACGTAGGTAGCGGAACTGGAATCTGGGACATCGACTTCGGTAAGTGTCTCAACATGACTCTCTTGAGTGCATGCTAACTGAATTAGGTGATGAGCATCCTGAAGTTCAGGTATGAGGCCAACTTATACTCAATCATGATGTTCATATCAATTAAGATGAACTAACGTTCATAGGTTCTTGGAATTGATCTTAGCCCGATTCAACCTCAATTGTATGTTTGTCGTTTAGAAGGGCATGTTGTCACAAGCTAACGTATATGGCCAGTCTCCCACCAAACGTATCCTTTGAAATTGATGATGCCGAGGAACCATGGACCTTCTCTCAACCCTTCGACTTCATCTACTCGCGCATGTTAACAGGCTCCCTCCAGAACTGGCCTAAATACTTTGCCCAAGCCTACGAGTATGTCCCTCCCCCCATTACTCTCCCCTTCGCTTTTATGGGGGCAAGCCCCCAAACCCCCAGTCTCGCTGCGCTCGTTCTCTCCCTAACCTCATTCTAGTAATGTCACACCCGGCGGCTACATCGAAGCCACTGACTGCTGCTTTCCCGTCACCTGCGACGACGGCTCCATGACAGGTACCGCGCTCAACGAATGGTCCCATCTGTTCTTGGAAGGGACGATTAAGATTGGACGCAGCGTCGATAGTGCTTACAAGTACAAGGAGCAGATGGAGGCGGCGGGCTTCGTCGATGTGCATGAGGTGCGGGATCTTTGGCCTATGAATAAGTGGCCCAGAGATCCGAAGTATAAGGAACTTGGTAAGTCAAGATTCCTTAAGTTGAGGGGAAGAGATGATGTGGGAATATTCGAGCACAGCGAGATCGGAGGCTTGTGGGTGGGGGGGTTAGAGGTGGTTTACTGACAGCGGGGAACAGGCATGTGGAACAACGAAAGCATGTACCACGGCATCTCGGGACTTTCCATGGCCGTCTTCACACGTGTACACGGCTGGTCGATGCAGGAGGTTGAGGCCTTCTTGGTCAATGTTCGGAAGGACCTTAAGGATACGAAGATCCACAGTTATTTCCCCATGTAAGTGGACCGAAATGCTCTCCTATTCTCCAATCTTTGTGTCTCCCGACATCTCGGTTCAGGAGACACAAAGAGCCTCACTTCTAGCAGGGGAAGTGAAAGAAACTGGAGGAGCGTTGAAAAAAGAGTTTTGCTAATGCAAAGTGTCATGTAGTATCACGGTCTACGGCCGCAAACCATCATGATCCCCAACTTTCCAGGGAATTGGCCCGAGGAGTTTTTGCTGAGAGCGAAGAGCAAAGAATAAGTCTAAAGGTTACATACGCACATACCATTGCATATACCTGCATAGAGATACCTAGCGTTTTTACTTGCTGCGTTTTTTCGTCGAGTTGAGCGATATGCAGAAATATGGGATTTGGATACACGGCATTTACATTGCGATATGAATTGGACAAGAGGGGTGGCGAGGGAGGGGTGAGTTGTACATAGGAATATTGGATAGAGAATGAAATGCAATGAAGTGATGATTTAATGAGATGGGGTTTTGAGTTGTGAATTTGTGAGGGTGTTGAAGAGGCGTTTGGGATGTGAGATTAGAATGAACGAACTAGGTTGGTATTGAATATTGGGCTTGGTGCGAGTTACCAACTAATGGAGGGGGGGTAGATGGGCAGGAGAGTTTCAAGGAGGGTTGGTTTGGTTTTGAGGTTACAGTAGCGGGCGGCGTGAGGGAAGGTGAGGAGTGGAGGTAAGATGGAATTCCAATCTATTCCATGATTCTACTTTCGTTGAGTAAGGTAGAAGAAGTACCGTATCAATGTCAACGGAAGAGAGAAAAGGAAAGGCGAGATGTATCAAGGTATGAGAGTCAACCTGGCCTATTACACATTTTCTTTTCCCGATATATAGTACTCCCCTTCCATCAAAACCAGATGCTTGTCAGATTGTATCATTTATTTATTCTCTTATGTAATTCCATTTCTACTGAAATGCCAATGAGCCTTTTGAACAGAAGTATTTTCTTTGTATTAAAACCGGACGAGTTTATTGTATTGCTTGCCGGATTGTGTATGTTTTTATTCTCTTATGTAATTCCATTTCAGGCTGAAATGCTAATGAGCTTTTCGAATATAAGTACTCCCACCAGCTCCCTTTGCATCAAAACCGGACGACTTCGATGCTTGCCAGATTTGTATGTATTTATTCTCTTATGTAATTCCATTTCACGCTGAAATGCGAATGAGCTTTTCGAATATAGGTATTCTCTTTGTATCAAAACCGGACGGGTTTGCTGTATTGTGTATGTATTATCTTGGAGACTAGTCTAGTTCTCAAGACTAGGCTGGACTGAAATGCTACTCTATGTAACTTCCAAGTCTAAAGAGAGAGACTTCTTTCAATATGTACGCCTGTGACGCCACTCTATCTCAGGTATATTCCCATTCCCATTCCCATTAGCAAACCGCTATGGATATGCCCAGGAAGGAAAATCTATACTAGTACTTCTTCTGCATATGTATACAATGCAGGTATGACCAGGAAGCGGGCTCAAGACGACCCAATTGTCCTCTTTCTATAAAAGGCAAGCCAACCCGATTCGATCCCACCAACATCTCAATTCCATCATCATTTACTTCATTAAAACGTTCACGCCTCCAAATCCGACCCGCCCTGGCCGCCCAATCGTCTAACACTCAAACTGGTCCGAATGCGATGCTCCTCCTCCTCTCTTATACCAAGCTGCCAAACTCTTCGTCCCCTCTCGCCACTACTCATACTGTCATCAGCCTGCTCGCCCGGCAATCTGACTGCACGATCCAAAGCGACGGGGAGTCCACGGTGACGGCCTCGAAGCATGACGAGGATGAGGATGATCTTGGAGCCTTTGTGCCAGCCGCCACAGAAGGAATATGCTTCGTTGGGGAGACCCGTGGAGATGCCGACGCAGCCGTAGCCGGAGACGACTTCGAAGATTATGTTGAAGACGGAGTAGGTTACTGGGTCGCGTTCGAAATTTGAGACTTCGACTGTTGGAGGGGTTTGGGTTAGATTGGGGGGTCATAGAAGGGAAGTATATTGGATAAGAGATGTGATGTGGGAGGAGCTTACTCAAAGAAATAATCCAAACAGCCAACACCAACCACCAAATATCATCGGCAAGTTGGCTTCGAACCTGCTGCTTGACGAATCCCTGTGCACCAACCGCCATACCTGCCCCTGAAGTCGTAACATTCGTCAGGGTTCTCCTAAATTTCCTCAACGTGCCAAGCTTTGGTGCTTCACCGTCCTTGCTCTCAAGATCATCCGAATATATTCCAAGAGAACGCTCTTCGTAAACGTTGGAGTGACGCATGGTGATTACGACAGGGTAGACGGAGATGTACATCATGATAACGTATAATACTTGCAGGCCGATACGGAGACTGGGGATCGATATGATCTGTAAAAGATATTAGCTTGGAAATTTTTGTATGGGAAGGTATGTGAAAACATACATAGAATCCACCGCTCCTGACGGCAAAAGCTTGGAACAAACCATCCATAACCCTATATTTTTGCGGAATCGAATCGAGGGCTTTATTGCCTATGTTTATAATCTCGAAACAAGCCCAGTCTATGCCGTTTAGGGTACACACCATAAAGAGCAACCAGCAGGTTTGGGTGGCTGGGAAAAGATTTGTATAGACTCGGCGTGGATACTTGAGAATGAAACGTATTGTTGCCTTGTGCTCGGGGTGTTTGTCGTCGGAAGGATATGCCCAGCATAGAAGCTTCAGCATGAGCCAAAGGATGAGGCGGAGAAGTAATGGATATCTGAGGTTATAAGTTAGAGTCCGATGGAAAGAGAGCAAGTGGGAAGGGATACGAACGCGGTATTTCCGGCTAGAATTAGCATACTCATAGTAAGGACTGGGTAGACGGCTGTCTGAAAAGGTATCTATGTAAGATTAGCATGCATATTTATGAAATAATTGCAGCGCAAGACGTACCATGTTTGCATCAAGCAAGGACATTCCCGAGTTGTTAAAGGCAGAAACACCATTGAAGATGCCAAGCCACCTGAAGATAGAGTTAGTGAGCATCATAAAAATTGATCCATGTTGCATTACCAAGGGTTCACTCCATTCATCTCAGCGATGCTCGCTTTGTTGTGAGCCATATACGCCCCCAAACCAAGACATCCCAAAACCTGGAAAAGTACAAAATAGATTGGCACGATGTATGCAAGAAGGGTAATGGCCCGATACTCAACGCCGCCAAGGTGCTCTCTTTCTGCCCAAGAGAGGTTGTGAAACTGTGCATTGCGACCAGTGGTTTCTTTGCTCAAGTAAGATGGGTAATGTAGACCGTGTAGATGGTGTTCGTCGTCGGTTTGGCCCCTCATCATAGGGGGTAACATCGGGCGCGCTCTATTACTGAGTCCGCTGGTAGAGCGGGGGTGGCGATAGGCACTGGTTCGAGAGGCAGTGTTTCGAGGGGCATTGTTTACACCGTCCTCGAAATTGACACCGTGGGCATGGTTGCTCTCAGGTGTTGCCGGGCGTTCGGGGATCAGGGTAGCTTGGTCCAGTTCGTCGGTTTCTCCTTTTGTGACTGAGTTCTTTTCCTGATCCGCCACCTCAATGATCTCAGCGCTCCCATTCAATTCCCCTGAAAAGAGCCCACCGATTCGTTCCTGCGACATCTTGATCTCTGGCAAGATCCTCGGATTGCTGATGCTTCGCCTTCGTCTCTTTCTTGCCTCCCGTTGGGCCGTAACCAAGTGCTCAAACCGCTTCTCAAAGACTCTCTTCCTGGTAAAAACGGTTGAGATGCTCACGAATATGGCGCTTCCCATCATGATGAGAAACCACAGAAGGACTTGCTGGATGGTCGTCATTTGAGAGAGATTGACCGTATTAAGGCCAGCTTCTGTCATTGCGCTGACGACGAGGAAAAGAGAATCAGTATAACTGATGGAATATGCCGGTTTGGAAGTTCCCCAAAAAATGAGGGAGAATAGCAAGCTCGTAAAGACGAAGTAGGCATAGTGGACGGTGATAAAGTTGACAGGTGGGAGCCATTTCCGGATGGCATGCGCTTTTTGTTCAACGATCTCGTCTAAGCCGCCCCTGAGTTTGCCGAAATCCACACGGACGAAGGTCATGATGGCGGCGAGAATGCCGCTTCGAGGGATGGTGTGGTTGAGGGTGAAGCTTCCGCAAGAGGAAATATTAAAACATGAGAAAGGTGTTGTTGCAGGGGGGTGTCCGATCCGAATCCGATGTAGATCCGATCTGCCGTGGGGGACGCGTTGCGCTGCGCCGGAGGATTGAGCGCGACAAACCTTAACCTTGCATCATTTCGCTCCGCGCCAGCTTGGCCCGGATAAACTCCTGCTGTTGGAGGCTTATTTTGTTTGTTGACAGGAGGTATGCGTTTCTTTCTCTCCTTGAACTAAGTAGTTCTCAGCTACAAACTCTTTGTTGAAATCATCACATGTGCAATTTCAAAGTTGCAGTGTATGCAAGGGGCAGCATTCACATCCACATGCCCCCCATAACCCCTCCGGTAGTCGCCCGATTGCCGTGGACGCTAACCCCCACCCTCTCTCCATGGGACAATTAAGTGGCCAATCTGAGGTACATACCCTTTTTTGATACAGTAGACACCCTTTCTTCTGCTATAGCAAAACTTCTGCAAAGCTTCATGGAATTCCCCAAAATCCAGTTTGAGCATTCTTAAGAAGCCAAATTATATCTCTGGCAAGTCTTGGAGATTTTGAATTACTGGTACACTTGGTTTTGTTGTTTGAGTCAAAAATCGCCAACTTGACCATATGTGCCTCAAATTGGCCAGTAATTTATCCCCTACCATTCACCCCCTAACGTATTTTTGGGGTTCTAAGCCCATGATATCCCAGTGTAAATCCTACTTTATTTGAACTATAAGAGAGAACAAGGATCAAAATAAGAGAACTAATAAATGATAGACCGGGTTATAAGCCCATTATTTCCCAATTTGAATCTTGGTTCATTAGAATTATAAGAGAGAACAAAGGTTAAAATAAGAGAACCTATAAACAGTAGACTGGGTTATAAGCCTATTATTTCCCAATTTAAATTCTGCTTTATTTGAACTATAAGAGAGAACAAAGGTCAAAATAAGAGAACTCATAGATGATAAATAGGGGTTATCAACCTATCATTTCTCAATTTGAATCCTGTTTTATTAGAACTCCAAGAGAAAACAATAATCAAAATAAGAGAACTAATAGATAATAGATAGAGGTTATAAGCTGATCATTTCCTAATTTGCATCCTATTATATTAGAATATAAGAGAGAATAAAGGTTAGAATAAGAGATAATAGATGATAGATGCGGGTTATAAACTTATTATCTCCTAGTTTGAATCCAATTATATTAGAGTATAAGAGAGAATAAAGGTTAGAATAAGAGAGAATAGAGAATAGATATAGGTTATAAGCTTATTATTTCCTAATTTTAATCCAATTGTACTAGAATATAAGAGAGAATAAAGGTTAGAAGAAGAGATAATAGATAATAGATAGGGGTTATAAGCCGATTATTTCCTAATTTGAATCCTATTGCATTAGAATATATGAGAGAATAAAGGTTAAAATAAAAGAATTAATAGATAATAGATTAGATTATTAGCCTATTATCAGAAATAGAGATACAGGTAAAATAGCTTTAAAATAGCTTGATTAGAGAGTCTAATAGAGGGCCTATCACGGCAGGTGGGTCCAAGAGCCTTGGGCATTAGGCCCACTTTTTAGTCTATATATACAGCCATTTGATCCTTCTCTACGAAGGACAGTTCCTCCAGAAAACATCTTCCTAATCCACAGAGATTGATTCCTTGATAGTTATAAGCAGCCCTTTTATCATTCAGAAGCTCGCACTCACTCTCACGATCTCTCTCTAAAAAGGGGGTGTAATCGCCAAAGCTCGAATCCCTTTCCGACGCGAATCGATCACACCAAAGATCTTTTAACTGAGAGTTGGCATTTCAAAGCCACGAACCAGGAGTCTCCCTTGCACAAATATCGATATGTGCCAGTGTTTTCGATAGTATTACGGCAGTATATACTGCAGTATTTGAGTGGAAGAATACGTACAGCGTATTCCAGTAGTACGTATTGCATATTGCCAAT
>QYAP01000462.1:0-40005 GCA_003988905.1 Hymenotorrendiella dingleyae
GTTGTGGTAGTTTTATTATATTTTAGGGTGGTGGGGTAGTAGAAAAGTGATCGGCTCGGTGTCCTGATCGGCTCGGTGTACAACCACGTTATAATAAAAGTAAAAGATAATTTTTATAAAAAGGGGGAATTTTTTAAATGATTTAGATTTTCATTATATTAAAATATAATAGCGAGAATCAAAGAAAAGTATTATAAATATATAATAAAACAATAAAATAATTAAAATATTAAAGTTTTAAAGCGAGAAAATAAAAATAATTAAAAGATAAAATTAATAAATTAACTTAAATAGTTTTACTTTTTATAAGATTAATTATCTAATATTAAACTTTTCTTAACCTTAATTTTCTATTAATAAATAATATATAATCTTATAAAACTTTACGAAATCTTATTAAATTTTCTATATTTATTATTTAATTATCGATCTTAATTAAAGCTAATTATATTATATAAATTATTGTTAATAAAAAGAATTAAGATTTCTATTATCATAATAGATTTTATATGTAATATAAATATATATTATATTAATAAAATATTAAATAAAATATTAATAAAATAATATAATAATATTTTAATAGTTTCGTTTTATTATTATTAATATTTCCCCGAATCTATTATAATAATTAATAATTAATCTCTTTTAAAATTATTCTATTTTCTTTATAATCTTAATAATATTTATAACCTTTCTATTAATCTTAAATAAATCCTTTAAAAGTAATTTAATTAATTTATTAATTATTATTATTTTCTTAAAAGTTTAATATAATCGAATTAATCCCTTTTTAATTTTATTAATAATATAATAGAATATCGTATTAATATATTTAATTTTAGAAATATTAAAAGTTTTAAAAGTGAATTAAATTACCCTTTTATTATTACTTAATAATATAAATATTAAAAAAAGTATTAAAGATTATATTTCCCTTAATAATATTATTCTTAATAATCTAATTTATAAAGCTTTCTTTATTATTTTATTTATTCTAATATATTCGATTTCTATTATTAATTTTATTATTAATTCTATTTTCTTAGATTTCTAATATATTCTTTCTTTATTAACTATTATAATATATTCTAATAAATACTTTTTATTTTAAGAATTTATTCTTTCATTTATATTTAATTAAATAATTTTATTTTTAAAATTTATTATCTTTATATATATCTTAATATTATAATTAATATTATAATAATCAATTAATTTTATTCCCCTATTATTTAATATATCGCTATTATAAATAATTTTATAATTTATTATTTATATAATATAATTAAGAATTTATAAGAGTATTATTTAATACTTTTATTTAAATTTTAAGAAATATAATCCTATTCTCTTAATAATTATAATTAAATTCGATTAAATATTAAGAAATTAATTAATATTATTTAATAGTTTATAATATTATTCTTTTTTCGGATCCGTTAATTCCTTTTCTATAAATATATTATTAATTAATTTTATTATAATATTTATTTTTATAAATATTATATATATAAAAGTATTATTATAGAAATATTATTTTATTATTTAAATAGTATATATTAATTAATATAAGAATATTTTATTCTTATTTTTAATCATTTTTATCTTAATAATTTATTTAGTTTTATTAAAATCTTTTATTTTAAATCGAATATTTAATTAATCTTTTATTTATTAAATAATCTTTTTATCTCCCTTAATTATTAATAAAGTATTAATATAAATATTAATAATAATTCTTTTTTTATTTCTTATAATTATAAGATTAATTAATATTTTAACGAAATCGATATTTTAAAGAAAATCTAATAATAGTAAATATTATATTCTAATAATTTATTTTAAATTATATAAACTTTTTAAGACTTTAATATATTACCCGAAATATAAATAAAATTCTTTTGAAATCTCTATATAAACTTCTTCTATTAATTTTATAATAAAAAATATAGAAATTATATTTATTTAATATAATTTCTATCTTTTTTTAATTATTGAAATAATTATTAAATGAAATATATTTAATATAATAATAGATAGAAAGATTTATTTATAATTTATATTCTATTTTTAAATGAAACCTCGATTAATAAATCTTATTTTATGCTTTTTTAATATTCTATTATTATCTTTTTTTTTATTAAAGATTAATTTAAAAGTAATAAATTTAATAGATTTAAGAATTTCTTTAAAGAATATGTTACGTTTAATTAAAATATTTATTTTAATTATAATAATTTTAATCTATTCCTTTTATTTAAATAAAGTAATAATATTATTATAAAATAGTTTCTTTAAATTATATTCTTTTTAATATAATATGATTAGATTTATTTTTACTTTAATAGAATCAAATTTAATAAAGTTAATTTTATTTTAATTTCTTTAAAAGTTATTTCTCTTATTCGTTTATTTTTTTAATTTTATAATTTCTTAAATTATAATACTTATAAATTCTTATTTAACTTTTTTTTAAATTTTTCTTTTTATAACCTTAATTATTTTTTATATTATCTTTAATAATAATCTTATCAATATAAGTTAAAATAATAGAAAATATAAAAATAATACTTTTCTAATATTTATAAAAATATTAAAATTATTTAAATTATTTATAAATAATTTTAATAATAAATGAAATAAATTCGATAAATCTAATAATAGAAAAGATAGGTTTTATTATATTTATTCTATTTAAAGAAAATTAAAAATTAAAGTTTTTTTTTATTTCTTCTATTTTTATTATTATTATCGTTAAAATTATTAATATTTTCCTTTTCTATTAAAATATTTTAAGGATTTTTCTTATTAAAATCTAATTATAAGAGATCGAAATTAGATTTATTTAATCGAAAAAAGATATTAATTTAAGAATTTAAAATTAAAGAAAAAAGAAGTTTTATATAATTATACGAAATAAAGAAAAATAAAAGTATTTAAATAGATTATATAATCTTATTTAGATTATATATAAACTATAATTATATATAAGGCTTCTAACCCGTTATATTACCCCCCTTTTAGAATCCCCTATTATAAAGCGAAAATATATAAAAAAATTATCCAAAAAAAAAATTTAAAAAATTAAAACTTTTAAAATTTATTTAAAATCCTTATTTAAAAATTTCACCTTTATATTAAATCCTTATTAAATCTTTATATATTATTATATTCGTTATTATTATTATTATTATTAATATAATAAGAATTATTATCGGATTTCTTATTTTTTATAAATTATATAATATTTAATTTAATTAATCTAATAATTAATCTTTATTTATAATTAAAGATTTAATATCCTTTTATATTATATCGAATATATTTCCTTTTTTTATATTATTTTTAATATTATTCTTTTAATATAATTAATATAATTAAAACCGATAAAATCTTAACTAATATTATTATTAATAAGAATATTAAAACCTAATCTATTATATTACCTTTTAATTAATTGTTATTATTATTAATACTTTTATTATATAAATTAAATTGATTATTTAATATATATAATATATATATAAATTATATATATATAATTAGAATTTCATATTAATTATTAATTTATTAATAGGTTTATTAATTTAACCTTATTATTAAAATAATAATTTTTATATTATTTAATTAAGTTTAAACCTTAATCTTATAAAGAATCCTTTTAAAAATAAGAATATATATTCTTATTAATTTATTATTTTATTTATATTCGATTAAATATTATCTTGTTTTTTTAATCTTATTCAAATTATTATATATTATTTATAAATATTCGAAGAATTTTTTTAAATTCTATAAACTTTTATTTTAAATATTATTTATATATAAAAATATAAATATTTATACTTTAAATATTAACAAATTAAAAATATAAAAAAATTACGATTCGTTATTATTAATAATTAATCTATTAATTCGTATTTCTACTTTTATTAATATAGATTAAATATTTTAATCTTTATTTTATCCGGAAAATTTATTTAATATTAATAGTATTTAATAAGATTTTAAAACGATAATAGAAACGTATAATTATATTAACTTTTATTATATCGTAATAATAATATTAATTATTATTATTAAAATCATTTATATAAATATTATTATTATAGATTATTATATATAATTTAAAGATTTATAAGAAAAATTTTTATAATTAAAAGGATTATATAATATTTATAATTTTAAAATATTATTTTATAAAAGTTATTAATTTTTATATATAATTTATATAATCTAAATTCATTATTAAATATAATATTTTATAATAAATAAGTTTTAAATAATATAAGAGATCGAAATTAAATTTATTTAATCGAGAAAAAATATTAATTTAAGAATTTAAAATTAAAGAAAAAAGAAGCTTTATATAATTATACGAAATAAAGAAAAATAAAAGTATTTAAATAGATTATATAATCTTATTTAAATTATATATAAACTATAATTATATATAAGGCTTTTAACCTATTATATTAATTTATTAAATTTTTATTTAAAAATATTAATAAAACTTTAATTAAATTTAATATATTAAATCTTATAAAGCCTTTTCTTTATTAAATTCTAAATAAAATAGAATTTATTAATATTCTTTTTATATTTTATAAAAATACTTTTTTAAGCTTTTTCGTTTAATTTATTCTTTTTTTCTTTTAGAATATATATTTATATAAAATATTCTTATACTTTTAAATAAATTAATTTAACCTTTTAATTTCTTTATTTCTCTTATAATAATATAAAGCCTTCTTTTATAATATTATAATTTTATAAATAAATATAATATTTAATAGAGAATTCTTAATATATAAATCTTTAATTAATATTATATTATAAAATATTTATTTTATATAACTATAATAGATCGATTAATTCATTTTATATAATTATTCTCTTTTAAATAATAACTAATTATTAATTTAAGATATATATTATACTTTTTATAAATAATTCTATTATTTTATTAAAGAATTTTCTCTTTTTATTAAATCGAAAGATTTTATATTTCTTTTTATTTCTTTATATAAAATATTCTATTTCTATTATAAATATTTATTCTTTAATAATTTTAATAATATATTTTTTATTAATCTTAAAATATATTTATATTATTATAATAAATATATATCTTTATCGATCCAGTAATATCGAGTCACGTGCACTAGGCACGTGACCAGCCAAGCGAGCTTATATAGGCTCGCGAGGCTCAACCTTAATAGACCACCTTTCAGAACAACGAGCATTGCACCCTTACCTTATAGGAGTGCTTGGTGCCCAGTTCTATTAGTTAGTATTATAACGCTAATAATTATATTAATCGGAATAAGGTCTATTCTAATAATCTTTTATTATATAATAATAAATATATATATTTATTTATATTAATTCTAACTTTTAAATAACGGATTTTATAAGCTTTTTATTCTTATTTTTAATTATCTTTCTTTAAATGTATATATTATAAAATAATAATAAGAAATTATAATTATTAAAATCCTTTATTATTTTATTAAATTCCTTTTTTATATAATCTTTTAAGTAATTTAATTTAATATATAATAATTTAATATTCTTAATTATTTATTTAATTTAAAATTATTTCCTTTTTAGCTTATATTTTAATTTAAATTTCGGCTTAAATTTCGATTTTAATTTAGATTTAAATCTATTTAAATTATAATAAATTTCTTAATAAATAGTTTTTAAAGATATTACTTTTAATAATTCTTTTATTATTAACATCTTTTAAAAAGATATATTTTTAACCTTTTATAAGATTCTAATCTTAGAGTATTTATTATATAATATAATTTTATTCTTTTTTATAATAATTTATTATTTATCTTTTAAATTAACTTTTAAATTTATATTTTTATTCTTTAATTATTTAATAAAAATGAAATCTTTTTTTTTAGAATATAGAATATATTTTTTAAAATTAAAAAAATAATTATATTATTAATATATCCGAATATTATTTATCTTATTTATAATAATAATCTCTTTATTTATTACTTTTAATTCTTTATATATATATTATAATTTATTTATAAAATAATCGAATCTATTAATAATATAATTCGAAATATTAAAATTTAATTATTAATTTATAATTATGTCTTTTATAATATTATATATAAAATAGAAAAAAGAAATATTTAATTTAAATCTATTATTATTAATTTCTTTAATTATTAATATCTTTAATTTCTTTAATTTTTTAATAATTAATATTATAATAAAGTTATTATATAAAGGTTTTTCTTTAATTAATATTACTTTTCTTTTATTATTTATTAAATAAGCTTTTCTTTTAAATAAAGTATATTATTAGAAATAATTATTTTTAAATAAACTTTTATTTTTATTATTTCTCTTAAAATAACCTTTAATATTATATTTATTATATTTATTAATCTAATTTATTATTTATATTTTATTTCTATTCTCTTTTATATTAATAAATTTAATTTCTTTTATTTAAAGATAATTTATAACTTTATTAAATAATAATTTTATAATAGATTAATTAATAACTTTAAGAATTTATTTATAATTTATCGATATATTTATTTTTAAGAAATCGATTAAATATTATTTATATAATATTATTTTAAGCTCTTATATTACGATATATATTGATTCATTTCTTATAATATTTATCTTTTTTTAAATCATCGAATTCTCTTAATAATATATATTAATAAAATTATATATATTAATTTATAACTATATAATATTATTATTAAAGAAATACGTTATAAATAAATTATATATTATCTTAAAATCGAAATATATATTAAAGGGAAATTTAAGATTTTTAATAACCGATTAATAAATCTTTAAGATCGTATTTAATAATTTAATCTAAAAATCCTTTAATTTCTTTAATTTCGTAATATAAAAGATAATATCTATTTTAATTATATTAATAATAGAATAAATAAATATAATTAATAATATAATAAAATTATTAATATAATAAAATTATTAATATACTTTAAAAGCTATTAATCTTAAAATTCGTATATTAAATCCTTTATTTAATTATTATAATTATTAAAGCTAATAAGTTTTATATTATAATAATCTCTTTTATTTATTTTAATAAAAATAAAAATTCTCCTTTTAGATTTTATAATAATAAAAGGTTTATATATAAAAACACGAGAGTTATAACCTATTAATAGAAAGAATTAAGATTTCTATTATTATAATAGATTCTATATATAATATAAGTGTACGCTACGCTAATGAAATACTAAGTAAGGTATTAGTAAGGTAGCGTAGTAACGCTTCGGCGGCTTCGCTTCGCTACCGCCAATAATTACGAGAGTTGTGTGGTTGTAGTGTAGCGTTGCAATATATGTTTATGCACTATGATTGTTGTGGCTAAATGTGAAGACTTCCTCTTTGAGTGACGGCTTGAGTGACGCCAAGTATTGACGACTCGGGTATCAGCCCCGCTGAGATCAGGACATGCTTACTACGCTTTTGTGTTTCCTTTGCTTGGCTTGGTTTTCGTCAATGGCTTGGGATTCGCCTTATAAGTGTCAGTTACCCAGTAGTAGGTTGCAGTTTCAATTTATGTATTTGGTAGACCTTACAAGAAAAAGGTGTTCAGTAATCTTCCCCAGGGGAGAAAATACTACAGTACCTCACCATGCATCTCACAATCCTCCTCACAATTACCACCCTCACCCTAAGTATTCTCGCCGATACCACCCCCCTCACAGACGGCATCCCAATCCCCTTCTACGACCTCCCTGCGGTCATTCCCGGCTCCCCCTTCCAACCCGACCCCTTCGACATCGAAGCAATCCGCAACACAATGTCCCACTACCCCCTCGCCATCGACGGCAAGAACTTCGCAACCCTCTCCAACGTCTTCACCGCCGACGCCGTGGCCAATTACTCCGCACCCCTCAATGTTCTCAACCCCCTCTCCACCATCGAGACCGTGCTCGAAGCTTCCCTCGCTCCCGTAACTACACAACATGCTCTCACAACCCAAGTAATCGATATACTGAATGCAACGAGTGCGTTTAGCGTTACGTATTTTACGGCGACGCATTTTGGGGTTGGTGTGTGGGAGGGGCAGATTGCTGTTGCGTATGGTCAGTATCAGGATCTTTGGGTAAAGGAGAGGGCGGGGTGGAGGATTAGCTATCGGAATTTGGTTTATATGGTTGGTTTTCTTTTTTTGGTTGCTTTGATTGAGGGTGTGGACTAACTGTGATGTAGGGACCATTAATTGGGAATCTGTCTATTTTTACTTGAGACTTTTGACCCTACGATTTTGGACTTAGGGTTGATTTATGAAGCTTTGTGGTGTGAAATCTGGGGTATTCCATTCCGTTAGCAAAAGAGTATATCCTCACTTTCGCGAATGCATGAAATGCACGCGATATCGGGCTCTTGCATACCACCTCTTACCTTAAAGGAATAGAAGAGTACGTCATTTCATGTGATATACCCTCGAAGAGCGTCCGCATTAAATGAGCTTCCATTAAATTACTTAGGCAACGCCCACTAAGATTTCACGTAATAAACCCCTTCTATTATATCCTTAAAATAGGGAATACTCTTTTATTAATTATAGAATATAATAATATCTACTTACAATTCTACGAACCTTTATACATCTATTATAAAAGGATAAAAAGTCGAAATTTTCTTATTTACGATTAAAAGTTATAAGAATTAATAAATTAAAAGAAAGAATTAAATAAAAGATATTTATAAAATATAAAAGATAATAAGTTTTAAGTATTTAAATATTAAGGTTTTAAAGAAATAATTAATAAGAATAAATAATATTTTTATTCTTTTCTTTTAACTTAAATTAAATCTTAAAATAATTAAAATAAAAAGAATCGAATAAAGTTTAAATAGATTAAAAGAGGATAAATATATATTCTAAACGAAAGAATCTATTTCTTAAAATAATTAAGATAAAAGTATTCTTAACCCTTTTATTTAATTTTAAAAGTCGAAAAAAAATTATTTTTTAAAAGTTTTAATTTTATAATTTAAAAGAATAAGAATTTAAATTAAATTAAAATTTGAAGATATAATATTTATATATTTTATTATTATTATTAAATATTTAATAATAATTTATTCTATTTTCTAAGTATTTAAAGATAAATTATTATTAAAATTAATTAAATTATAATTTAATAGAATAAAATCAATTTAAAATATATATTATTAAAAATAATACAATCTAATATGAAATTAAGATTAAATATATATTTTTTATATATATTACTTTATTATTATAATAATTTATTCTATTTTCTAAGTGTTTAATAATAAATTATTCTTAAATTATATTTTATAAGATTTAAATATATATTAAGTTATATATATATATATTATTAAAGCTTATATTATATATATAATATAATAGCTTTTAGTTTATATATACGAGAGTTAATTTATATAATCTAAGCTTAAGCCCCGGGCCTTAAATGTTTATTCTTTACCGTTTACCTTATCGCATTTCCGGTTAATTAACACTTCAACAAATTAGACTATATAGTCATATACCACGTTCATTCCCTACACCCGGTTTCGACTTTAAAACACTATATATATACCATGCATCTAGTGATGGACACAAAGAGATCCAAAAACGAGTAAGCTACTTTATAACAATCTTCAAACACTTAATGAGCGCTCACCACTTAATCCATATAATAAACCTTCTTGAATCTTCTGCATTTCTAAGACCTTAAGTGAGCGCCCACTAAGAAAGAATTCATGACGCAATTAACGCCCAGCTAATCAGGATTGACTAGTTTTGTTAATAACGCTATTGGCAATTTCCAAAAAAAACGAAACACTTCTACAAGATGAGGTCTTTAGCTTTGAGAGAACAGTAATTCAAAGCTACTCAATAAACAAACATTTATAAGAAAACACCCCCGAAATCTTCTACCTGCAGTCATTAGGCACGAGGGTATTTCTGGTTATTGTACTTTAATTTTATTCTACCTAAAATAATTTAGACCTAGTGATGGATTCGGTGGAGTGCTCTGAAAGGCTTAAGCTGGCAGTGGTTAACGTTCTTCAAAATGCGGCCCTGCCGCCGTCGATCTCAGAAAGGCAGCGACGAAGGTAGCCAGAGTTTCATCTTGCGTGTGATCAGGGCTAAAATTTGCCAAAGGATCTATCATGAACTGCCACTCCAAGGCCACCTCTCCATCTTCGATAGGATTTATCCCTCTCCAATCCAAATCGGAATTTGGTCCGGCTTGATGACCAGGAGGATCATCGAACTTCAAGGATTCAACATCATCTCCCACGCCCAAATCAGTGTCCCATTTGCTAGATGCCTCGCTCTTGGAATCATCAAGCCATGCAAGAGAGAGCAGGACTAGCGATTGTAAGTGTTGTGCTACATGTTCTTGCAAAGCCCTTTGATTCTCTTGACCAGAAGTCTTCTCGGTAAGGTCTGATGGGAGATGATTGCAAAGGGGACAAATAGTAAACAAACGGGACTCTGCACGCGCACTCGCCTGAGCCAACGCAGGGAGCTGTGAGTTGGCAAATCTTCCGGGGTGGAAGGACTCATGTGCTCCATGTAGGAATCTTGATCGTCGAATGTCTCTGGCTCGTGGAGAGGTGCCAGACACTCCCAGTGCAGCGGTGCGTGCTCGTTTTGACTGTGAGCTATCCAGTCTGAAAAGGTTTGAAACTCTTCTTCAGGTCTTTTGCAGCCTTGGAAAAGGCAAATGTAAGGAGCTAGGTCTTTCATGACGTGATGCCTGGAAATACAGTGAGAGAAATTCCCATAATACGTTGCACAGTTAGAGGAGTAAGTGCTTTTGAATAACGTACTTCCAGTATTTCCCACTGCCTTCTGCGGCGGGGCAGATAATGAAACAATATGGGCATTCAAAGAAGCCGCTGCTGTCTATTTTAGGCTCCGCTGGTATTTTCAATTTCGCAGCTTGAGATGGCGTTCCAAACATGACGGTAGAGGGAACCTCTGAGGTAGTTGAGTTGGGGCGGTCAATGAAGCGCTTGAGATCCAAAATGTAAGTAGATGTGTTTGGCATAACTTGCTGTCTGATATCGGGTTGAATTGATGTATTTTCTTCTTGTCGTGGAAGTGTTGCAGCGGCTTCTGCTGCGTTGCTACGATCTAGGGAGGCAGATCCCAGGAGTGTAAGTTCGTCCGTGGAAGTACGTGCTAGGTTTTGCTGGTGTTTTCGGCGGTACGCAAATTGATTGCGTCGCCGTGCTAAAGAGTCGGCCAAACGTTTTTGAAGTTCGTCGGGGGCATCTTGAAACCTCTGCTGCACAACCAAGAGTGAGAGGTGTGCATATAAGGCCGTTAGATTGTTGCCGTCACTGTCTACATCAACGAAAGAAGCAGCACCGGGTTGTTGAGAATGGGTCTCTATCCTGCGGATCGAGGCCGACAATCTGTTCAATCGACTAATCGCATCTTCTACCTCCTTACGAGCTTCGCGGACTGACCTAGGAATTCCACCCGCGACGGAAGCTGAGCTTGAAGACATGGAGGAAAAGGTAAAGGAAGAAGTGGATGATGCAGGTGAGCCTTCAATAGCATCGTCGCCACTTTCACAGACATCCATTTCTTCTGGAACAGCTTGATCGACGATGGCTAGAGCGCGGACAATCAGCAGCTGGCTTTTGAATCTGCTTGTGGGGACCCAAAGGTATCTTTTCACTTACTACATAAGAGATTTTCGCGCAGAGTATCGAGTAATTGCAAGACCAATCTACGGACTTCGTCCAGGTCTTGCGATTGAAGTTGGCAATCAGCCGAAGCGTGTCCCAGAGCAAAGACGCCCAAATTTGCGGCCCAGATATTGAACCTTGCCTTCTGATCCTCGGTGCTTTCTGATATTTCAGTGTCGATGTTGTTTAAGAGCTCGTTGAAGATGTCCACGCAAGTTGCCGCTGAATCGGCAATATCGCCAGCGGTTGTGGCCATTTTAAATCGAAGGCTGGAGATGAGTGGGGGAGGATGTAATGTGGAGGTGTTGTAGTTGTTGATCTGTCATTTAAGAATCTAATCAGTGTGGGAGGGGACTATTCACTTGAAGAAGTAACTCATGAGTGACTCGTGAGTGACTTGATTCACCAAGAGGACCGAGTCTCGCCGTTATTCAGGGTTAAGTATTCACGACTAATACCGTATTAATTGGGTTGCAAGCCCATTCTCTCCCACTTTAAATCTTATTGTGTTAGAACTATAAGAGGGAACAAAGATTAGAATAAGAGAGCTAATAGACGATAAATTCACCTCTCCCGTTTTAGCTTCAATTCTCTAAGACAGACTACCACAGTAAGCCGTAAACTGGGGAAAAGGGGTGAGCTTATACACTAACTAATACTCTACACTTTACCACATCTTACACCACACCACACCTCACGTCTCACAAAATCAACTCATCTCGAAACCCATAATTCATAAAATATTTTTCATTCATGTTAATCCTATTCAATCCAAGCCACCCAATTCCAAGCCACACAAAAAGGAGTGTCGACACTACCTAATATATATAAAAGTCCACCACACCGTCACTTCACCGTCTCACCTCTCCCGCCTCCATCTCTCTTCCTCTCTTCCTCCTCCCCTGATATCAAAGAAGCGAACAAACGCTACTAACCAAATAAATCAAAATCAAAAGATCAAAAATGCCGCCTGCTAAAAAAACTCAAAACTCAAAATCGCAAAAACAAAAAACTCGCAAACTCGATAGTTTTCAAAACTAAAGGAGTGGCAATTACCCTCAACTCTTTTCTCTTCACTTCTTTTTGTTTCTGTAAATTTTCCTTTCAATCGTAAACGCATAATGAGAATCATAATGCATAGCAAGAGATACGAGGAAGGAACATGAACTAAATCATGTTCCCATTAACATTAACCTCATACCCTTCGCTTTTTTGTTTCAGAGCTTTCGCAAGCATCAACTCCCTCATCCAATCAATCCTCTCATCCCTCGTCTTGACCGCGAAATAGTGCGTCTTGCTCCCCGCCGCTTTGCCATCTGCTCCCCCGCCACCCATTAGACTTTCTCGTTTTCGGAGACGTACACCCTTTTCGATCGCTGCGGGGATCAGTTGGAATGCGAATGCTGTGTCGTCTTTTTTATCTTTGGAGCTGCTGCCGCGTGAGATGTTCATGGCTTTGAAGGCGGCGTTGAGTTTAGAGCCCGAAGCGAGGGAACTGCAGGCAATGGCGTAGTCATCAACGTCGATGTACTCCAGGGTTTCGAGGGCGGAGGCGTCTTTGTGCATGGCGAGACGGGTACCTTTGAGCGTAAAGTGGTGCTCGTGCCACTCGTGACGGAGCATCTTCGTTTTGCGCTTCTTCATCCAGCCAGCGTGACCCATATCGTCGGTGGTCTTGATGGCCGTGATGGGGGTTGAAGACCAGGTGTGGGCGTGTTGTATGGCGGGTGGGGGTCTCATTGGGTGCTGTGCGAAGCTGGGTTGAGCAGTTGAGATGTTTTCGTCGACGCGGGGCATGGAGGGGGCTAGGGAGGGGCGGCGAGAAGAACGGGAGAGTGTGCGTTGTGGGGGTGGAACGGGTCGGTAGGACATGTTGGGTGGAACGGATTGAGAGGCTTCGCGTGCGACTGGACCAAGTTGGACTGCGGTCACGGGAACATCCATCTCTGAGAATGGCGTTCCAAAGCGGTAGACTGATGAAGGTGACTGGGTCATGTTGCGAAGTTCAGGAGACATCGCTTCGGCTCGGTCCATGCGATAGGGGGAGAAGGCATTGGCGCTTGCAGCCCGTGGTACTGGATCAGGACGAGGTGGTGGAATGGCTAGCCTGGGTAGACCTCTAAGACCAGTGTGAGGACCTTGACGGTTGGGGAACATCTCGTATGGAGGCGTAGGTGGCTCCTCGGAAGAGAATGTCATCTGGCGAGGATCCATATGTTGGAATTGGATGAATTGCTTGACATTGTCTTGTGGATCGCGAGATTGGACATTTCGAAGACTGGCTTCCTCCAAGTGACTGAAATGAGGAGTTGGGCCAGGACCAAGGACATCTGAAGAGGCAACCACTGATGGGACTGCATCAGATATTGGGCGAGCGGCCTCGGTCACTGCGTCTGCGGTGAGAGGATTGCCTGGATCGCCAGCGACCCAGATAGCTCCTCCCTCGGGGCTGACTGGGTGCTCGTTCCTAAAGCTATCAATCAAGCGCTGTTGTTTTCTCCACTTCGAGCAGTTCTCGCCCTTGGAGCACTTGTGTGGTTTCGGAATGAGTTGCTCAATTCCAACAATGGAAACCGACTCCATAGGAGTAACCACATCTCTCTTTGGTCGCCTCCGCGAAGCTGTGCGGCTTGGCTGATTCTCAGTCGTGCAATCGAGGCGCAACTTTTCTCGTCCATTTCTTGATTCTTGCCTCGAAGGCCGTCGTGGCTCTACACATGGCGATGTGACTTCTTCGAAAGGGGTTTGCGGCTTTGGTGTGCTAGGCGCACTACCCCTTAGAACATGAATTTCATTCCAAACTTTCGTCCGTTGCCCAAAAGATTGTATATCGAGTTCTCTCAAATCCTCAAATTTCAATGTAATCAATATCGCGCCAGAAATGTCATTCTCTTCAAACTTCTCAACTATCGATGGGTCGAATCCTGCATCCGACATCCATCTTGCAACCTCTCTTGGTGCCCACGAGGCAACTTCATGTAAATCCAAATGTCCGACAGCGTTCGTTAATGAGCTGAGGTGACGATGGCGCTGCGGTATATTTGGGACTTGTGGTGCATCATATGCTGCTCTTTGTATATCTGAGGGTCGAGGTGTCATAGGAGACATCGCTAAGACGTATTGTTGGTCCTCTGCCGTAAGCGAGGAATCTACTGAACTTCGGAAAAGATGTGGCCCCCTGGGCCCTTCTACCGGCCTTTTGGCCGTCGATATCGACAAGTCAAAGTTAAATCCCTTGAATTCGTTTGAATCTGGTGTCCTTATCTCTTCGAAAGACGATAATGTGGTTTCACTTCTTCGTCCCGCCTACTTGGATATCAGCGAATGGCTGGATTGCTACTCTCGCTATGACTTACCGAGTTCATACTCAGGCGAGGAGAGTTCTCTTCGATATCACTATCGTCATCCTCAAAATCTGTATCAAACATCTCGGTGGCTTCTGACATAGGCCGCTCTTTGCGCGGCGCTAATGCATTCATATTGAAGAACGTATCTGACGTTCTAGCTTTTTGAAACATCTCTACTCTCTGTTGGAGAGAATCGATGGGTGACATAGCAGACTGCACTCAATCAGTACGAAGTCGACGCAAAGGGTCTGTCCTAGAAGGGGTGCGTACCATTCTGCTGGTCTGTGGTGGGGGTATCTTTGGAGCGAGGGGAGTGCTACACTGGGCAGCGTACCGTTGCCGGCGGGGGGTTTTAGATTCTAGAATATGACGCTGGATAGGAGATAGCAAGAATAGGAGATAGGAAATGGCTAGAACGGAAAGGTTGCACAACAGAAAAAGTCCGAAGCATCAAGAGTAAAGCGAAGGAGGTGCGGCGGCTATGAGAGTATATGTAGATGTAGAGAGAGGAGTCGGAGGGAGGGATTGTAGACTTCACGGGCCCAAGCGCATTGGGCACTGGGCCAGCAGTGGCTGCTGCCGGTAGAAGGTCTCCCTGAGGAAGTGTTCTGCAGGAGCAGCATACGACTGTGTGACTATTCTGAGGGTCGGCGCCCCGCGGCATGGCTCGCGGTTGGCTGGAGAAGCGGTCGCTTTGCATTCTCACTGGGTGCGCACCGAGAAGCGGTGGATTCTTCATCGTGGGCACATCCAGGCCTGGCTTGCGGGCGTGGGAGGAAATGCTGGTGATGGCTGGTGATGGACCCAAAAAAGACGATGGGTGAGCTCTTCTCAGTGGCCAGCGCCCGACTGTGGCTTGCCAGTTGCTGCCAGTCAGCGATCGTCCGATGCAGGCAAAGGACGGGATCACAACTTTTTCTATTGTCGACGTCCAGCAGGCCCAATGAGAAGCCCGAGAGGCCTGCTTCTGCTTTTACCCCTGCGTATGGCGCCTCTGTCATTGGCCGAAGGCACCTACGAGTGGAGCCGTTTTTAACATTTTACGCGCCGGCTCGATATCGTTCGTATCCCGGCAGTCTCTGCCATTCGTCAATGCCAGCGTACATCTAGCCCTTTCATTCGGCTCTGCCAGACGGGCAGACAACGGCGATGGCGCACTCAGGGCTCACTCAGCATCATGAAGTCTTCTCGTGCTCGGCGGTGCGGGATGAGAACGCGGAGATCCCAAGGCGGCCCGTCGATAGAGTGTGAGGCACTGAGGGGTCGCTCAAACGATATCACCCGAAGTCGGCCAATCGAGCACTGAGAATGCCCTCATGAAAGATCAAGCGGTACGTACATCGATCATGCCCCTCTTCCCTAGTTTCCTCCCCAGACTACCTCTAGTTTCCGTCTCAGCGAGGGAACGAGCCGCTGAGAACGGATCGACTACGCTAGATCGCAGCGCGAACACCCGCAACCGTACGAAAGAGCTACTCGGTTCGATCCGCCGCTACGCCGCTGCGAGTCTGGGAGACGACCATACTACTTCTCCGCATCCCCTCCCTAGACTGCCATTGTCGTCGTGAAGTAACAATCCCTTCACACCTGGGAGCAAGAGGGGTGGGATACGTTGCGATGAAGCATTTGCGGAATTGGGTTGTTTACACCCGGTCTGCTACCCAGGTTAGGAGAGATTATCCAGCAGCATCTCACATATTGGACCTGTGAAGTTGTGCCGTCGTCTGCTTCCGGCCTCCCCTCATTGGACACATCCATGCTAGTCAACAGCAAATCTGCGCGTCGTTGCACAAAACCCCCCTCCCTATTTCAACATCACTGCATGAGAAGGCTTTGCGGCATCGTCAATATTTCGACTCGAGCTGCCTCCTTGCACAGATTGGGCAACATGTCAATATCAAGCTGACCATCACATGCCGACCCAATTTCTTCTCACGGCCAACAAGCTCGTCAACAATTGCGACGATCCACGATTTGACATGGCGAACTCGAAGCGAGTCTCGTTGGGAGCGAGTTCGCGTGACTTTTACTGGGCCGTCTCTTTCCGCAATCCACGAGGTACCGCGATGGATTGGTTGCGATACCAAATCCAAATCCCATGGCCGTCAGTGGCGGTGGGGAAAAGCTCGTGCGACGCCCAAGGCTAGACACCACACTTCGCCCATGCTTTGTGTGTTTCTCCGACCTATTAATTAACGGCTTCCCCAAGCCCAAGAATTTGTCCGGCCAATGGCAGGCCAGAAGTCCACTCACACCAGCCTCACATGATTGAAAAGTCCTGCGAGATGTCCATCTCGAGTCACAGCTGCTCCATCAGACAGGTCAGTTCGTGAGAAGGTCCGAAACCGTCGGGTTGCAAATACGGCGAGAGAAAAGAAGGGTATCACCGTGTGCATTGCGGCATTGCGGTGTGGAAGGAGAATCATCGAATCGGTGACGTTGAAGACCAAATTTCCAGAACGCAAGAAGGCCAAGGTGGAACGAGGGGAACGGCAGAGCTTTCGCTGCTCCACTCGACTATCACCAGCGGCCGAGCTTTTCATCGGCCTGGAGAAGATTAGCGATCTTCTCGACAAGTCGCATTTGTCGCAATAACATGCCAATCTAGTGCAGACCGTGCTAAAGTGGCGTGGTCAAAGGCCGTTGATATCGATATGCTAGACGACGATGCACGAACGGTGGGGTCGACTTCAAGGTTCCTCGGCACTCTTGTCTATCAACCTGGTACAGCTCATCTTCCCGATCGCTCTAGAGTCGGAGTCTAGTACTACAAGCAACTCCACAAGCTCCTCTACCTTTTCTCTCAAATTCTTATCCATCACGAGCCTGTGAGACGGCGAGGCGCAAGGTTTTGCAGCTGAACAAGGGTTTTCTGGATTTATTCTCTCAGATCTCCGATGTTCTGGCACAATACAGATTTCATTTTGGGAAGTGCCGTATTAATTGGTTTAGAGCCGCCCCCCTCCCGTTTTTGAGCTCATTGTGCCAGGATATCTGAGAGAATGGAGGTCAAAATGACAGAGGCCCCGAAAACGGGAGGGGGTTCGTTCACGGGAGAAACTCTCCTATCAACCTCAATTCTCTTTAATGGTCTGGCACAGTAAGGTCAAAAACGGGAGGGGGGAGGCGCTCTAAACCAATTAGTACGGTATCACGCCCACGAACATCGGAATTTAAGCGATCTAGCAGCGCTCCTTGCACGACCTTGGACCACCCCCCTTATCATGAAATATATGACAATGCGGAGATGGTGGCATCACCAATTCACAATGTCCATGATCTCACGGCGCAATTGATCAATTCCGCCCTCCGCGAGATGAGAAATGGCTCGATTGAGCGTGGAGCACCAAGGCCTTGCCCACACCTACTCAATATCCCTGGCGGCCTTCATATCAAAGGCAATAGCATGAGATGACGAGTGTGGAAGAGAATGCGACCTCGGGAGCGAATCCGGCCCTGCAGCAAATTCGGAGCTGCAAGAAAACTCGAGTGTGGGGGGGAGCAAGGCGTGACGTGACGACGATTTGGTGAAGGATGGGCGTGACCCAAAGAAGAAATCGAGACGTCGCAAATGCCAATAATTAACCCACATTGTTTCTGGGGAATGACCCCAAAATAGAACCGAGTTGGGCGGTTACGCTGGACTGGGCCGCTCTTTGGGTGACGGGAAATGCAGCCAAATTAGCAATCAATATTTGACCCCGGTTGAAGAATTGAGGTTAATTCAAGCTAAGTGTCCCGATTCAGCTCAATTATGTTGCTTTAAATATCCCGTGGTCCGAGCGGAGGGCGTTCGTCCAGGATGCTGTTATCGCTGCTGATTGATTATGCAAGAAATGAGCCGGGAGGAGTTGGAGCAGGGAGAGCTTGGGCGGGCAATCCAACAGGGGAACATGCAGGAGCCAGAAGAGGGCCCTGATCCCCGCAGCTTCTTGAGCTTGTTCGCAATTGGGATTGGCCCAAGCTGGTGTTCGGGGGAATTGAATTTGACAAGGTCGGGTAGACGGGAGCCAACCTCGTCTTTGAAGACCACACTTGGCAACGGAGCTTGTCCCTTAGCTCCATCTTCAACGACATCTCACCACCACTCAGCGGCCACACCTCACTACTGCTGGCAGCCTCGCCCTGTCCGCCGGTCGGAGGGGTCCACGGCGGGCATCTTCGTGGAAGCCATGCCCTTGTTCGACGCTGCGTCCAGAAAAGCCAGAAAGCCATTCGGTGCAAGAGGAGGGGGAGGAGGTGGTAGAAGAGGATCGGGAAGAGGTCCACGATAGTGGGACCGCGAAAACGAAGAGCTCCAGGGAACACTTTCGAGTCACTCACTGGGCCGAGACTAGGAGAAAACTGATTGAAAAGTCTTCACTTTGGACTGTGAGTGGCTGGCTGACGGCCAATCCAGGCCTGACCGCCCTTTAACGCGCCAGGATTCGTGGACAGCGTGGAATGAGTCCCTAAGAAGACTTGAACGTCGAGAGAATTACCCCATCCAGCCATTACGCTGCCGTACAGTACGGTACCTACTGTACGAGTGACACGGCGTCCGGAGCAGGCCTCGCCGCCGAAGCGCCGCTTGCAAATGTTCTGCCCAAGTCCCGTGGTTGAAGACACACATTGCGGTGTGAACAAGCACTCGTCACTCCAGCGGAAAAACGTAACCTGTTTCTACGCAAGACCGAGAACGCCTGCATAGTACGCCCAAATGCGCGTGGAAACATTGTTGCTCTGCGCCCTCCGTCTGAGAAATGAGTCGTCCAAGCATCGCAGCGGTTGGTGGCTCCGATGTTGGATGTTTTGAGCATAAGAGATCGACGCAAGATCCACGGCACTTTGGATACCTGCGGCACTGCGGTCAGGCTAACAACTTTGCGACCCCAACGCTGCGCAACCCGCGCCTATCCCACGTCGATGACGGGACCGGTTCTTGCACTGTACCACCACCTCCAGCAGGTACTCGCGCGGAGCTGTACCTCGCAGTAAGTATGCTGACGGCCTCGCGCGCTCTGGTTGACGCAAAGGAGGTTCATAGACGCATCTCACCGTCGTCTCGTCTAGTCTCTCTGCGATTGGAATGGTTCCACGGAATGCCGCCCGCACGCCTGCCATCACCCATCTCCTACCTCCCACGTACAGAAAGGCAATATACTGTACATGCAGGTAAGAAATGGTGCGCAAAATTTAAAGTTAGGGGAGCTTAGGGCTTGCACGGCTCAGTGCAGCTCCCAAGATGCGCTAAAGTGAGTAAGTTGAAAAGCTAGCGCTGCTAGTGCTAGTGCCGGTGCTGGCTCCACTCCGGCACGGCAGCCGACAAAGCGATTGTCGATTGTCCCGCCCGCACCTGAGCATAGGCCACTCTCCACCACGTCGCTTCTCCACGCCGATTCGACGACCTCACTTGCACCACCAATTTTCAAGGCCTTTCAAGAAGAGCCCGCTCTTCTCCTCCGCCACTCAAGAAAGCCACACGATGACCCTCAAATCTTCGTGCAAATCTTCGCATTTTCCCTCCCTGGTCGTGGCCGAAGCGAGCAATCTAGACGAGAAGTTGAGAACTGTCACTGTCACTCGGCTCCAGCTGGCCTGCTCGCTGCCCCCTCGCGGGCCAGGAAGGAAGACAGACGGCAACACTCGGTAGGGCTGACAGACGAGGCTAAGCCTGCCCCAACGATGGCGGAGGAAATCCTTAACCCGTTTTGGGAACATCCTCCCCATCGCTCACCCAATCTTTGTCCATCGTCGTTCTGTATCAATCTGGAAAACCCTCGGTTCTAGCCGGCACCTTTTTGCTCGTAGAACCTCTGGTACGCTTGTTTGGGGACGCCCCCTGTATACCAAGGCGCTAAACCCATTGTAGGTCGCAGTTTGGTCTGCACGGTGCACATCCAAACTGCGACCTACAATGGGACTAGTGTCCCCAAGGCTCCACCAGCCAAGGCTATCTCTTCCAACCAGATCGCTCCCTTCCTCGCTTATCAGCTTTTCTGTGGGTATAGCCTCAATCGCACCCAAAGGGTGCGTCCCCAAACAAGCGTACAAGAGTGTCTCCGACGGAAAAAGACACTCGAGTTTACAAGATTGGTTCTGTATGACAGGCCTGGTAGACCTGGTGCCCAGTCATATCGGGGCGGTTGGGTGGAGGCTGCATAAGGCGCCTCGCGAAAATAGCACCCCTCAAAGACTGACAAGTTCTTCTACTGGCTGTGTGCGGCCCCCCCTAAGCTGGCTGGCAGCCACCGATGGCCGCATCTCACGTCCTGCCTTCCCTTCCCGGACACAACTCGATAATGGGGGCTACTTTGCGGCCTATTGGCTCATCTTCAGCGGGACCTAGGAAATCTGGGGACGGTCATGGTCTTGTTCTCTCTTGAGGGTTCCTTCTTTAGATGTGCGATCTTCAACGCAAAAGTATCCTGTGGTATCCCGTCCCCCGTCAAGTCGAAGTAGCTCGGAGAAAACAACGGCATAGGGGCTCGGCTAGCGTCCATTGTCTTTCCTGAAAGTAAACATTCCCCTCCTCTGTGCCGGACCTGGTATCGACAAGATCATAGGCAGGTTGGGTACCGAGAGTGGGTACCTCTTTTTGCTGCTTCCTGCCTGGGCTGTTCAACGGTACGACCCATCCCCAGCATTTGCATTTGCGTCGTCTGCATCTGCATCGACCCCCCTGTTTTCCCTCTCGCTCCCCTGGCCTTGCTGCCCCCCCTCCCCCTCCCTCCTCTGCCACCCCGGTCCATCCCAACCCCCCTGAGGTGTTCGCCAATGTGGCCGCCGTTCTTTCTGCCACACGTGTGCATATGCTCTTAGTCGCCATCGGCCAGAGTGGGGAGTCTGGACTGGAATAGCACGAACTCTCATAGGATGCCAGAAATAGATACTCGAGATGGGCGGGCGGCCACACGTTGGCGCTCACGATGTATTCATATAAGTCTGCACGCGCGCATCCAACAACATTATCTCGACATTGCGAGAAACAAGTCAACAAGTGTGCATCTTCTCGTCTTCATCGCCCTCTCTCTCCTCTCGAACCCTAACGCACATCATACTCACCCTCCTCTCCGACTCCGCCTCGCCCAATTCCCAAAGCATAGCTGGACTTGCTTTGACCCGTCGCTCATTATTAATAATTTAATACGTCCCCGGTCTCGCCAATTATCGTCCCTGCACATCCCAGTCGCTCATCGCCGCAATATCAGACCGCACCACACACAGTGCTCAACTGCTTCTTAGATCCGGCTCCACTTAGACCGAAGCCCCCACCATCACCTGCCAGGTACAAATGTCAACTCAACCCCCCAACTCGCAATTGATGGGTAGAACAAACGTCAACATGGCGGTCTCTCAATCCAAAACCAAACCTGCTGCAAAGGCAAACACCACTGCGACACCTAAGAACAAGATGCAAATGCACCGTCGGTCACGAACAGGTACGTGGTGGTGGTGGAGGATGACCTAGTCCTAGTCGTCGCTTGAGGAAGAGCTTGTACTAACTGATCCTACAAAGGTTGCTACACTTGCCGATTACGACGAAAGAAGTGCGATGAGGGTTCTCCAAGCTGCAGTGCCTGCAAACACCTCGGTCTGCGATGTGAATATAAGAGACCAATGTGGTGGAGCAACAATGATCAACGCCGCCATCAAAAAGACAATATCAAGATGATCATCAAGCGAAAGAAGCTATCAGAGAAGACTAACTCAACCACCACCACCACCACCACCCAAGTCATGACTCCTGGCTGCGAGACACCTCCTGGACTCTCACACTCGCTGCCCACGTCGGCCACATTCTCCGATTCTCTTGATCGCACGCGCTCCGCTTCAATCGATTCCCAACTCTCTCTGTTCGACTTCAATGCGCCTCCTGGCATTGCCGATTACACTGCATATAACGCACAAATGCACTCATCTCATTCACAGTACGCCGCGATGTACCCCGAGTACTCCCCTTACGAGATTGATGTCAAGACTGAGAGACAAATGTTTGTAAACGACATTCCCACCCGACGCGAATCAACAATATCGACCTTTAGCACATATCACCCACCTCCCCCGCCAGAGCAGATGCTTCCATCTTATCCTGCCGAGAACGAATGGGATGGTTACTACGACGAGCGAAGGGAATCCATGGCTGAGGAGGCTTTGAACATGCACATGTTTGACTTTGCACATGGTCCATCATCATCAACACGACAAGTAGCGATTGAGCTTGACGAGGGCGATCAGAGACTTCTCGATCACTTCATCTCCGATGTTCTACCCACCATCTTCCCCATTCTCGAGACGAACCAACATGGATCGGCACGATCTGATTACGTCCTTCCTGCACTCCAGAGCAACAAGTGCTACCTGCACTGCTGCCTGAGCATTTCGGCGCAGCATTACAAGTCCATTATGAACGTTCAGGGGGACCAAATCGACAGCGACATCATGCGCCACCGATATGCGACCATTTCAGAGTTATGTGAGGCGCTCAATCGCGATACAGAGCATCAGGAAATTCTAGAAGCCACCTTGGGTATGATTTTCTTCCAGTGCTCTGTCGGCCGCTCCGATGATTCCCTTCCAGATATTCCATGGCACCAACATTTTCAGGCAGCCATTTCATTAGTCCAGAAACTTGGTTTGACCCGCCAGGTACTTGAGTCACATGATACACAATCGTTCAATATGACCCTCACATCGTGGATCGACATTCTGGGATCGGCCATCCAGGGTCGCGCGCCAACATTCGCACACACCTATCGGGAGAAGCACTTGTCACCGACCAACCCATCCCTGGGACTTCGCGAGCTCATGGGCTGCGAGGACCGAGTGATGTACCTCATCTCTGAGATTGCCTGCTTGGAAGCTCTCAAAATTGATGGCATGGATAGTATCCAGCTTTGCCACCATGTGCACGCTCTCGGTGAACAAATCGGCATGACTGAGATTAATGAATCGGGACCAAAGATCCCATTCAACTCCCATGGTGTTCTCAGCCCGAAACAATTGAGCAAGAACATTACTGCTGCGTTCCGCATCGCTGCTCGCATCTATCTGTGCAGTTTGGTGCCCGGTTTCGCCCCAAGCCAGGAGAGCTGCGCGGGGTTGGTAGAGAAACTCACACACGCACTAGAGTTTATTCCCGCCGGAACTGGCGGATTTGACCGTAGTCTCGCGTGGGTTTACCTCATTGGAGGATCTGTCAGCACCGCTGGCTCCCCTTTCCGCGCTTTCTTCGACGAGCGCCTGATGCAACTTGGCGATCTTGCCAACCTTGGAAGCTTTGGCCGGGTGGCCACTCTTCTGAGAGAAGTCTGGGGACACGTCGATGGGCAATTTTCTCCCGGTGGAGGTGAGGCACACTATGTCTCCTGGAGAGATGTGATGCAGATGAAGGGCTGGGATTTCTTGTTGATCTAGAAATGCTTTGGCTGGAAGCTTTTAACCGGTTTAAAGGGTTGAAAACTTCATCTGCAGTGCTGCGGTTTTGGAATCGCTTCTTCACTTCTTACCGGGACGTTGAGAGCCCTCGATTAGTCCCGGAGACGACTTTTATTTTTATTTTTGGAATTTTGGGTTTGGCAGTAGGATGACTGCATTGGATATCACTAGCATGGAAGGACGGACGCATGGACACGATACCCACGAAGCATTTCTTTTTCATCACACACACACCGCTTTATATATACCACACTTAATCACATGGCAGGGAAACGGAAAGCATACCCAAAGGTTGGGTAACATTGGCGTTTTAGGGAATATGGAAATTTGGGTTCGGAGCATCATTACTTTTCAAAGGTGCTTGCGAATATCAAAGCGAATTTGCGTTTTCTGGAATGAGAGGGAGATACCATGTAGAGTCGAGCATTGCTCCTCTGCGCAAACTATTTATATTCGATTGCAGTATAGACTTTTTTTGATGGCTGGCCCTATGCCTATGAGATGGGAATTTGCAGCGATGCAAAGGGGCACGAGCTGAGCGGGGATGAAGAGAGAGGTTGTTTCGTAATACTATTATATAAAAATTCGAAAATTATAAGATCACAATCTATCCATTTCAGTTGTGCTTCTCCTTCAATTTTTATTCTCACCGCTTACATTCTCACTCTGTCCGTGGTGGTCCTTGTCTGAACTGGGATGTCAATGCACTGATGCGCAATGATCTGAGCCATCTGATCACACTCGACATATCTCTTTGATCGACAGACAGGCTGGTCAGGCAGGGCAGACCGTTGCAATTAAGTTATTGACTGGGTACGGAACGCAATGACCATTTTTGAATGCATTATGCACGGTTTGCGGGGAAAGCCTGGAGGGGATTTTGTCATTCATGCGTTGGATGCGTTGGGGAAACAAGCTTTTGTTTTGAGGCAGGCTTTCTATGAGGCTGAATTGACGAGAAACACATTTGAGGTTTTGTTATTTGGACACGAACTTACCTAGGGACCCTGTCTATATCGGTTTACTACGGGCTGGAGAGATTAAATTGATGGGATTTTTTGGGTTTGTTGCTCTTCGCATCGGATGGGTACGGAATACTTCAAGTGATAATGGTAGGGGTTTTCTTGGTTGTGGGAGATGAGTTTGAAGGTTTTGTTTTCGTGGTGGTGTGGTTTGTCAGGTCTGGGGGTCGTTTGTGAGGTGATTCCGGGGATGCACGGGACGGGAGAAAACGTGAACAGGCGATTTCTACTGACAGGTTTCTATCATACGGTGGCTGATGGTTTCGAAACTGACAGGTTGTGTACACGCGAGGATTTAATTTAGAAGCTGAATGGAAGTTCAAACGTCCGGATGGCAGTGAAGAGGTTGGGGGTTGAGAATAAGGTGGTGCGAACGTGCAGTGCAGTGAGTATGGTGAGAAGTTTGTTTAATCTAGAAGCTGAATGGGATTGTGAGGGTCCGGATGGCAGTGCATATCTCGTTACACCAAGTCTTCTGGAAACTGCAATTGGGGGCAGGATGGTGCGCAGCATTGACGGTTGAGGTTGAGAAAATGGAATGACTCTGGAAGCCTCAATGGCGGTGTAAGTTGCGCCTGTCGATCATCAGAGACACGGGAGGCCGACACGAGGGAGAATGATGGAAAAAAGGAATTATGGTTGAGACACCACGATGTTTGAGACAGCGTGAATAGGGCTGAGCGCTGTTCGGACGAGAAAGCAGCTTCGCAGGATGGAATCGTGTGTAACTTGCTTGGCATGGCAGCCACAGTTCGGACACGAGGGGTCGGCAGCGCCACGATTTCTTCAACGGTGTTCCGATGGGGGCCGACGACGGAGGCAAGGACGGGATGATGGCGCAAGGTGTGGCACCTGCAAGGTGTGGTACCTGTTGGTTGGAGTTGGTGTAGGTATTTCATACATCGCAGCTCAGCTGATCGATAAATCGCTCTACGGCACGGGACGACGATGTTGGTGCAATGCATTGCAGCTTTGTTGGTTCCTGAAATGCAGACAAACCTGGAACTATTCCCAGCAGCTCGTAGGATTCTCTCGTCCAACGTACGACAAAAATCGATAGAGAGATAGTAGAGCCGAAGCGAGAAAATTGTTCCGATGAGGCGGTGACGGGGAAGGGGAAGGGGAGGGGATGAGATGCCACATTGGGAAAATGTAGATGGCGGGGAGGGCAGGTGACTCGCAATGTTGTGGCACGGGAATCGAGGGCAGGTGATCGCAGGTGACTGTTTGGCTGTGGATTGTTGAAGGGGCGAAATGAAGAAGATGGAGAGGGCCGTTTGCGAGCCAGCCATCCATGGTTCCCCGTATTGTACCTGTTGGTACTTTCTGATACCGGTAGCTGCGAGAGATACATGGAGAGAAAAGAGGAGAGGATCGGCTTGGGCAGCAATAGACGATGGGACGCCTCACCGACACATGAATTGATGCATGTGACCCATCTCGTTCGCATTCCAGCTTCATCGTCCACTTTTGTCGAATAGAAGTCGCCTCGTCTCATCTCTATCTCCCTTTCGAGCCCAATCCGATAGGCGCCGAGGTGTTCTTGTGGTCGCTTCGTTCTTTGCTGACTCCTTGAAACGAGCGGGGCTGATTGGTTGGCGATGCACCACCCAAAATTCAACAAGCGCCTCACGACCTGTCAAGACAGAAACACAACCACCACGGCCAAACTGGCACCGCCGCACCATAAAATGGTTTGCACACCAGGTCTTCATAGGCCTTCACATAGCGCCCACAGCAGCCTGTCAATCCGGCAGCCCCTCGAGCCGCTGTCTCGCTCGCTGCCGTGGCTATTCTTAATCCCCAGGGAGCTATTCGAGGATACAAGGCCTACAGACCTCCGACCTCCTCGCGTGGTGGAGTCGATGTGGCTGCCACACGCGTGGTCGTCTTCTCTCCAAAGAAACAGGATGGCCGTTGGTCTCGATGACGACTCGAGGCAAAGCCAGAGTCCTGGCGTGTCTGGGTCCCGTCCTTCGGTAGGTGTGGGTTGGGCAAGACAAAGAAATAGAAGCTTTGGAAGGCACTTGTCGCCTGTTTCTGGCACAATGAAAATTGCCCCCCTTCCCTATCGTTTTTCTAGAGCCCGAGTCCTTTCTTTGTTGCGTTCTTCTCTCATATATACATATCCGGACATTTTTGCGCGCCCTGCTTTTGCCACTTGGATTCATACCTCAACAACATTACATTTCACCTGTTGCCATATTATCTCTTCACTTACCCAATTTTCTTGACTTCACATCGCATCTTGACTAGACATCAACTACTGGGCTTGGATCCATAGATTCTTGCGACTTGGACTTTCCCGCGAGAAAGAGCTCGAGACTGGAGGGAAAGATGGGTCGATTTCGACTTTCAGGGTTGGTGCTCACGGCCATGTCGTTGGCAGTACCATCACAAGCGCAATCACATTATGAGCTTTTCACGCGACAATCATCGTCATGTTCCGCGAATTTCACTACATGCCCCGATACAACGTTCCCGTCCGACTTCTGCTGTCCGAACGGGTCATCGTGCGTGGATTTGGCAGACAACACGACGCTTTTGTGCTGTCCACAGGGTGCGGATTGTAGTACAATCGCGCCAATTCCTTGCGACATCACTCAGCAGAACGCAACACTCCACCCAGAGAATCTTCTCAAGACCACCGTTTTCAACGTCCCATTACAAAATTGCTCGAGCGGGTGCTGTCCTTTTGGTTATGAGTGTGTAACATTGCCAGGAGGGACTGTGGGGTGTAACCAGAGCTCCAACCAGAGCGCTGCACCGACAAAAGCAGTTACATCAACATCTTCAACCGCTTCGTCGACAAGCACTTCAACGTCCACAAACAACACCAACGGTCTCACAGCATCATGCAAGGCCTTCCCCGCCAACGCCGTCGTCGCGGGCTTCTTCCCGGGCCTCGCTCTCGGCGTGCTTCTCACTATCGCCAGCGTCTGCTTCCTGGGCGCCCATCGACGTGGAAACTCACGTCGACGTAGCGGCTCATCATTCGGCAACATCAGCGATCCCCAACCCAGCGCCGCCAACGACATGCGCACCGATTTCCTGCGCAAACCCCCAGGATCGCCCTCGACAACCGCCAGCCGCTCGCGCTCCCAGCGAGCCCGCTCCCTCTTCCGAAAGCAACAATCCCCCACGGCTGCTTCGACTGCAGCATCAGAAAGCCTGCGCAACGACATCATCCCAATGACGGATAGTCCACGTGCGCCCGCTCCGCTCGTCGTGCAGCGTTCAGGTTCGAATCATACGCCTACACGTCCCATCACGCCTCGGCTGCAGCGCGAACCGAGCTATGAGAACATCAACATCTTTGCCGACGGCGATACAGCGTCTGCGTTGCGGCAACAGCATACACCTCCTCCATTTGTGGATGAGTTGCAACCTCCCAGACGGCCGGATGCAGATGCGAGGGATAGTCATCAGACGACCTTCTCGGATATGATGGAGAATAGTGGGGGCTTGGCGGGGTTGCAAAAGGGGCAGCGTGAGTATCTTCCATTCGGATTCGTAATGGAGGCGTTGGCTAATCTGGTGAATAGCATATGTGTACAAAGGCCGCTCTAATTCACCTGGCAATTACTCCTCCTAGCTACGCGAAGCGAGATCAAAGTCGATCACAGTTGGACTAAGTTGATACAGGCCATTTGGCATTTCATTCATTTTTTACTAGCGCATTTTCGCATGGAGTTTGGTTGGGGTCTTTTGTTTAAATTGGAATGGGTTAAAATCTCGGTGTTCAGGTGGCGAGGGAGGGGCTCTCATTTTTTATATACCACCGCTGCGCGTGCTCTCGTTCGAATTTTCTCTTCTTGGGGTCCTGCTTGTTGGGTTCATTCTTTGTCCATGTATGTATTTCGGAATTCGTGGTCCGTTAGAGATTGTATATAGAATTCATCTTGAGGATATTCGTTCTAGAGTATATTTGACCTATCTAGCTCGTGCATACCTTGACTATGTAGGCCTCCCCTAGTCCCAAGGCAGTGGGGCTCGCTTAGTTATTTAGGGGGCAGGACTTTGGCTGCGAGAAAAGATATGATAAATGCAAAGTGGTTCTAGGTGAGTGTTCAAAAATCCATAAACAAACCAATATCTACAACAAAAAACATAGCCTAAGTCTAGCTCTAGAAATAAAACCCGCGACGTAAGGTAGTCATAAAAAACACATGCTTTCTTCCTCCTCGGATCATCGTCTCATATCCTAATTGCCTGTGAGCGCCTGGATCTCGCATGCGACACTTATCGCATCGTCGCCGGCACCGGCGACCTTAGAAGCCACCTCGATTCCCTCTCCCAACTCCCCCATCCATTCCAAGCCAGGTACCAGGGACAGTGCTCCGGTGAGAATACCACCAACGGTTGCAATGCTCGAGCCCAGCGCCTCGTCATCGCATAGGTAGCTATCACTCGCGCTGCCTACACATCCGGTAGGGCAGCCAAAGGCAAGTGCAACGCTCATGCTCTGAGGCGAGTGAGTATCGCCAGTATCGTCAGTCCAGATACTCTGCGCAAGTGCAGCCACATTGGTCATGTTGACCTCACCGAAGTTGGGAGTGTTGTACAAGGTCGAGCTGTTTGGGATCATAGAGCTAGTCATCAGCGCACCAGATACAGACGCGATGAGCGCTTGCAGGGTGTTGTCGTCGGTAACTGACATGAATGGAATGCTGATGGAGACACTGCCGTCATTCCAGGCGCCAGAGACCCCCTTTTCCACGTAGTTAATGCCGGTCATTTTTGGGACGTCGCAGCTGACCATGGTGGAACTTGGGGCGACGGTACCGCATGCTTTGCTTAGCACGCTCGAAACGGATGTGAATAGTGCACTTCCTGTAAGTGTGCCGATGTTTTGAGATGCGCTTGGATTCAGCTCTATAGAGAGTGATTTGCCGGTTTTTATGGTCGTCTATACAATATTTAGCAACGACCTGGGATTTCAAGCTATTGAGTTGCAGAAAGGGAATACTTACAGTAGCACCAGCGCCCATCCAAGCACCATCAGGTAGGCCTTCAGTGGTCTCATACTAAAAGATGCAAGTCAGTTTATATTCCAGCGTTCCTCAATGCACTTTGCAGTGTTCTGTTCACTTACAGCAAGGACCGCCGAATTTGAAAAAGTTCTTGTGAATGGATATGGGTTGGCCGTCGTGTGGATAGACACGACAGTACTAATCCCATTACACCCAACTGAAGTAACACCACCAGAAACGACGGTAGTGTGAGGGATAACGCCATCATAACCCTCGCATTCGCAGCCATTTTGGCCGCCTGAAGAGGGGTCTGCGTAGTTGTAGCAGCTGCTAACTGCAATTGTAGTCAAAGAGTCACGCTTGTCGAGCTCATCGGGTATAAATGCTGGGGGTGTCGTGATTATGGGGACAGGTGGTGATGTGAGTGCTGCACGAGGAACGGGCTCAGGAGCTAGCTCGTCTCTGGCGATGTATCTAAGGGGAGTTAGATATGAAGAAATGAAGTGTGTGGATGATTTTGAATTTACTAACCGCGCAGAGGCCCCAACGGCGAGAGAAAGGAGGGTGAGAAAGTACATTCTTCTGAAAATGAAAGTGTACACTGAATATGTCAAATAAATGTATCAAAATGAATGTATTTTTCAAGCGACAGAAGTCAGGCGATCAATGTTCAGCCTTTGCCAAGTGAGTGAGTGAGTGTGGAATAAAACTATCAAGGAGATGTTTAGCAGCTCTTATACTTCTTGCCAGTCGCTACAAATACATATCAGTAGTCATTCATTTTGAACATCGGATATACGTTGTGGTCGCTTGCGGTCGCCTAGCCCCCAAGAGCTGAACCTGAACCGTCAGCACTAACTCCTACCCTAACTTCTCACTATAAAGGATTTAATGAAAAGCGGCTGTGGTAGTGAGCATATGGAACGGAAGACACGATGAAGTGCTGCTTTTAGCTTAAATATCACTTCCGGGGGCCTTCGCATCTTCGAACCAATACAAAAACATACAAATCCTTGTGTTGGTCTCTCACTTATTAAGGTGAAATTGAACTGCTTGTCGCCTGTGGGTATTTAGAGTTAAAAATGGGAAGCATAAGCACTATGTATCCTTCAACGCACCGCCGCTGAATCCTTCGTTGTGAGGCTCAACGGTAGTGGTTAATTTACCGCATAATTCCCCTGAATTGGCCCTCTTAGCATACGGCCTTAATTCGTGCACGCAATCTTACTTGACTGAGGCTCGTGTAGGCTCGCGGAAGTGCTGTCAGACCCACGGCCAAACAGTTGTTAATTATTTGATTCGTAGATCACCCCTGAGATCTCCAGTACTAACTTTTAGTTTTGTATGCCGAGAGCGCCAATCCAGCGGAATTCTATAGTACTTCATAGTGCGAAAGACCAGGAACATTTATTCAAAAATTCTCAATTTCCATCCATTGCAATCGAGACATGCGACAAATTGACGTTGTTCGTGGTGTTAGTCGTCGAAGAACTATCATGATCAAATTTGAATTACGATCTACAAGTTTTTGTTTGAAGGTTGTGGTACGATTCTTGATGCTTACTCTTAAGCGCGTAAGACGTCCATGGGTGGGTCGCATGAAACGTGTGGGGACATGTAACCCTATCGATCCTAGGCTAATAGGCTCCTTTTGCTTACATACATTTGATAATCGATATGAAGTTAATTTATCACCACGCTTATCCAATTCGCAGTTTTCCTCCATGGACTAGGGGGCCGTACGGGGTGGAGATAGGGGGTCTGGTTGGGCGGATCCGTGGGAACAGTTCTGGACCTTCGAATGTATTACTTTCCATGCACGTACTACGCTGAAATTGCATCTATTTCTTAGGGTTCTACCTAATCAGAATCCTTCCTTTAAGCTCCATTAAGGTGCTCGTACTCCGTAGAGTAAACCGGCGAATTGGATGAGTGTGTATGTTATATGGGGAGTGTGTTGAGCCAAATTCTTGTTACGGGAATTACGTTTCAAAACTTGCAAAATCGTCTGACCAGAAATAACTCGGAGTGGGCCATGTAGGCCGTAGATTTAATCTACCGGTATTCGATGCGCCGTTGATGTTTCTGGTCGTAGTCCATAGAGAGAGGTCTATACGAGACCTGGACTTGCTCAAATTTAATTGGGTCATTTCGTCACTCGTGGGTTGGGGAGGAGAAGTGCAAATATTGTAGTTCTAAATAAGTCACTGTCATAGAAGGAATGGAAAATTGTCTTTCGAATATGGAGGGAGTAGAAAGTGATATTACTAATTAGCGAAGACGCAGTACTGGTTAGCATAGTGGGTGGATCAAACGGCTAAAGAAATATGGAGGATCGAGGGTGATGCACGGTATACGTAGAATGCCATTGTGTTCTAGAACAGGGCTTGGATTTTGGGGTCGAGAGGCTGAGATGTAAGAGGGTTTCGGGAAATTTTGGGAAGGAGGTGGGTTAGCGAGGGTGAGTGTGGGTCTTCGTTTTGCCGCTTAAATCTTGATGCTTATTGTTGGTATCAACAGGGGTGGTTCTACGTACGTAGGGTTCTGGGCGGGTTGATATTCGTAAGGAAGGAAAGGGGTCTAAGGGAGAGAAGTGAGGTTATACCCCCTAGGGTGCACGTGCCATCCTACATTCCAGCGAATACATTCCGACACTGGCAGTTCTTCTGGCATGGGTCTATTACTAAGCAGGGAACTTAAAAGGGATGAATTTCATCCCTCCAACTTCCTCACTTCTTTTCATCCGTCACCTTCTCGATAAACTCGAAGACGCAGCTTTTACCTACCATCCCGCCCTAGATCAAATATGGATAGAATATGTTAGTTTTTGATGAATTTGGTATTGTTTTGAACTTGTTTAAAAGTAGTTCTTTTTTCTCTTCAATAAGTTTAGTCAAGTAGATATAATACTAGAGATAGGCCGAAAGTTATGCTACCGGGTTTAGAGATGCTTCTAGTTTCCAAATATGGAATTAGAGCCCGAAAATCCTGACTAATAGTTCTGCTTTCCCCAAACAGATAACTAGCTTCTTTGTCGTGACTCGGATGCAAAAATAGATTGTCGATAGATAATTATTAGTCAGGAACCGATCACTTAATCAATCCTCTTCTATTGCCTTTACGGTACGAGCCGCGCCAACCAAGGAAAGGAGAGAAACAAGCAAGTGTAAATTCCAAATAAATCATCCAAGTAATCGAACGAATAAACGTACAAATAAATCACCTGTGCTGGAAGAGATGCGAAAGCGAGTATTGAACTGTGTACCTGCAAACACGTCTAAATGCAGAGGACGTTCTTATCCCAACTAGGCTACCCTCTGTGTGTGTATGCCAAAGTGGTCAAATTCTGGCAGTTCTTGACTTTTTGACAGGGTACGCGTAGAAAGCTCGATTCGTAAATTTCGAAGTGGCTGCAGTGGCATCGGTATCAACACTGCAAGAGGGCTTTAGACTGTCTGTTGCGTCGGTGAGGGTATTCGCAGATGGGGAAATAGGGGTGTTGGCAGACAGGCAGGCAGGCGGCGATGATGATGATAGAAGTGCTGAGTGGCGGAGGCCCCTTGAAAAGTGTTGAAAGTGCAAATGTTGGTCGGATTGCTGGCTGCGAGAAGTGACACTGGCAGCATACATGCCTCAATCACTTCTACTTCCACTTCCTTCCCACATTCCGACTTCTACCATGCATTCTACTTAGAGCTATTCGCGCCTCAATTCCTTAGTCTAACATACATCCATCCTACTAACCAGCTACAGCCTCAATTGGCCTCTTCCTATCCATCTAAATGCCTGATTGGATTAACCAGCTTATATATCATCCTGCATGCTTGTCCGAAGAGCCTCTTCCTACCTACCTACCTACCTACACAAGCAGCCTATCAACGATTCGATCTGCCAATTAACCTGCGAATCGATCCAGGAGACCTACAAACACATATCAAATGCAGGAACAAGGGCTCAGAGTGGCATACTGGCAGGGTGGCAGGGTGGCAGGGTTGGAGGGTTGCCGAGGCAGGAGCGCGGGCCACCAGTTCGCAGATTTGGCAGCTGCAGGCGGCGCACCTCGGCTCGCCTACACCCCGGATTTGAGCCACACATCAGCCACACATGCCCCCTCAACCACTACAACAGGCCACACAGAGAGTTATAGGAGAGCTATTAAAGCCTAGAAACTTGCATAGTAGTACTAAGTATTTAGAGGGCCTTAATAGGTTGCTTAAGCGGGCTTAAACCAGAGTTAAGCCCGCTTAACCCTTTAAATAAATTTAAGCCCGCTTAATCTAAGATTAAACTTATTTAAATAAATTTAAATAAATTTATAAAATTTGAGTGTTACGTATATACTAAGGATAGTCGTCTCGCTTAAGCTTAATAGTTTGAATTGATCTAAATAAGAGTTTAAGGAAAGAAGAGCTTAAAAGAGTGATTCTTTCTAATTATATATATTGAAAATAGAATTAAAATCTTCTAATAATTATTAATTAAATAACCCTTTAAAATATTTTATTAATAATAAATATATTTTAATTATTAAGTATTAATTAGTATTTGTTAGTTTTTAAAACCTAAAATAATTATTTAAAAGGTATTGATTGATTTCATTTATCGGTAAGCTAAAGAGCATGCGAAATTCTATCTAAATTACAAAGGAAAACCTTTTAAGGAATAAAAACCCTTGCCAATACAACTCTAGAATCGACCCAATTCTAGTTAGTTTATTTAAAAGGTATTTAAATACATAAGATTTAATATAAGTTTCCGGATCTTATTTATATATTCGGGGTTAAATAAACTCTATAAATAGGCCTAAATAACAACTATTTCTAATCGGAATTAAATACTAAAATACTAAGATCTATTAAGATATTATTTTCTAATTAGATTAAAACTATATTTAGATTATTATTAATTATATAATATTTAAATTTTAATTTAAAGTTTATATACCCTTTTAATAATAACTATATAAAAAATACTTTTTTATAATTTTATAATTTTATAATAATTATTAATTATAAAATCCTAAAAAAATTATTATATAATTTATAATATAATTATAATTATAAATTTATTAATCTAATATTAATAATTAATTTATTAATCTTAATAAATAATTAATATCGATTTTTCCGAAATTTAAAATTAAATTTAAAATAATTAAAAAATCGATTTAAAATTCGATATTAAATTAAAATCGATATTTATTTTATATTATAAAGTTTTAAAAATTTATTAAATATGCTTTTATTTAAAACTTTATTAAATTATTAGTTTTTTAGAATTTATTAAACATATAAATTAAATTAATTATTTTTTTAATAATTATATTTTTAATATAATAATATTTAATATTAATATATTTTATTTATTTATAGAAAATAGGATTATAAATCTATAATAATACCCTATTATTATTAATATATAATAATAATTTAATTTAAATTTTAAATATATTTAATTCTAATAATAATATTTTAATAAATGTTAATTCTTTAATAATAATATTTATAATTATTATTTTAACTTTAATTATTAATTAGATTATAATTAATTATAATTTTAATTTCCATATAAGAGCTTTTCTAACTAATAATAATATATAATTAATAATCGATTTAAACCTTTTATTATTATTAAAATTAATATTATAATAAATCTAAATAAAATTAAAAAATTTATTAAATTTATTATTTCGGGTATAAATTATTCCGAATAATTTTATATTTTTTAAATAATAGAATATTATATAGCCGTTATATATAGTTGTCGAGTATTATTCGAGTATATTCGAATATATTCGAATATATTCGAATATTATTCGAGTATAAATCGAATATAAATCGAATTGCTCTCGAATCACTCTCGAATCAATTTCGAATCAATTTCGAATCGAATTCGGGTGTATAACTATCGAATAGACTCGATGAGACTCGATATTATTTGAATATCAATTAATTTAATTCAAAACCATTTTATTTTATTCTAATTATATAATTAAATCATAAAAAAGATAATAATTTGAGAGTGATACTCGGTTTTATTAAGTTTAAATTATTATTATATAAGTTTCTAAGCTCTAATAACTCTTCTATAACTCTTTAGGTGGTTTGTTGTGGTGGTAAATAGTTGAGGGGATTTAAATCCAGGGTATATACGCCGAATTAGTAGCTTATACTCTTACCTCAGCAACCTCTAACCCTTGCAACCTTACCTACTATTATTACCATTACTACCCTACCACCTTATACCCAAGTCCTCCTGATATATATATGTAAGGAGGGTTTATCAATCGATTCGCAGGCTAATTAGCAGCTCGGATCGTTGTTAGGATACTCGTACAAGTAAATAAGTAGGTAGAAAGAGGCTTTTCGGGGCTAACAAGCTGGATGACGTTGATAGGTAAGGCCTTGTATATGGAGGCTCTTTCGGTGTACACTGGTTAGCTAATTAAAACTTGTAAAAGGGTAAGAAAAGGCCAATTAAGGTTGCAACCTGGCTAATAAGATGTATGTATGTTGAGTAAAAGGAATTAAAATCTAAAAAGCTCTAAGTAGAATGTATAATAGAAGGTAAGAAGGTAAGAAAGTAAGAAATGGAAGTGGTTAAAGTATACCAAAATACCAAAACGGAAAGCACCGCACTAAGCGAGAATCACGTAATTAGACGTATAGCGTACCTTATAATATATAAGGCCTTAACAAAAAAACCTCAACAACCACCTCTCTTTATCAACTTATTATTTCTTTAATTAAAAGAAATAATTTTAATCCTAAAAAATTCAAAATAAATGATTTATATAATATTCTATAAAATAAAAGAGATTTATTCTTAAATTAATAAAAAAATGAAATAATAATTTAATAATTTAAAGGTTTAAATTATATAATATTAAATAATGATTTAAAATATTTTTAAAATATATTTCTAAATTCTTTTTAGAATATAATAAAATTCTTAATTACTTTTAAATATTCTCAATCTTATTTAAATAAGATCAAATAAAATTCGAATTAAACTCGAATTATATTCGAATAAATTTCGAATTAAATATATTTTCAAAAATAATCAATTATTTTCAAATATATTTAAAAACTTTTAATCGTTTCAAAAATAATCAAATAAATTTAAATATATTCGATCACGGTTCAAGAATTATAAAAGAGGCCATTAAATATTCTTTTAATTTTATTTAAATAAATTTTATTAAAATTAAAGATAAATCGAACTAATTTTATAATAATAAAATAAATATCGAATCGAATAATTAATACTAAAAATAATAATAAATTAATTAAACTCTAATAATATTTAATAAATTTAAGATCAGTTTTTTTATTATTATTAATATATTTAATTTTAGAATTTATAAGAGTTTTTAATAAATTTAAATTATTAAAATTATATTTATTTAATAATTCATTAATGTAAGAAATTATATTCATTTTTATATAACCCTTTTCTAAATTATAATCAATATTAACTTTTAAATAATCCTTAATTAAACCTATTTTTTTAATTTTAAAATAGATTTTAAAATCTTTAATAAATTTATTATATATTTTTTAATTTAAAATTAAAATAGTTAAATCATTTATATAAATTATTATAATAATATTTAATAAATAATTCATAAATATATTCGATTCGATTAATAGCTTTTTAAAATCTATTTTCAATAATATTTTTTTTAGAATTATAAATTAAATATAAATTAATTATTTTAAATTATATAAAACCTTATTTAATAAATAAATATAATTCAAAAATTTAAAATTAATATATTTTTTAAATTATTTTATATATAATAAAATATTAATATTATTTTAAATAAATATTAAAATTATATTAATTTTAAATATTAATTAATTATTTAATATACTTAGTAATTAAAAGAAATAATAACTATTAAATTATTTATTTTATAATATTAATAAAAGTATTATAATAATTAATATTATATTATTATAAAAAACTTTTAATAATAAAATAGTTTTTTCATTTATAATAATTATATTTATTTTTTAATTCATAAATTTAATAAAAATTTAAAATCTTGATTTTATTATTATTATTAATTCTTTTATTAAGATTAAGAATTAATTCGAATATATTATTTTTATTAAAAGTATTAAATTTTATATTTTTGCTTTTAATTTATAAATGATTATAAGAGTTATTAATATAAGCTTTTTTATAATTTTTCGATTTAATTAAATTATTTTTTAATTTAATACTACTTTTATAAATTAAAATATTATTTTATTTTAATTTTAATTCTTTTTTTTTATTACTTATAAAAGAATTTACTATTAATATATAAAAAGTATATTATTTTTTAATTAATTTATAATAATTTAGAGTCAATTTATTTAAATCCTTATTATATAAAGAATTATTACTAAAATTAAATGAATTATTTAAACGGTAATTGACTATTTTACCCCCATTTATTTTTAATATACTAAAATTGCCCCCATTTTATTCTATTTTAACTGTTTTACCCCCTTTTTAAAATAGGGGCATTTTAGTCACATATTTATTCCTGAAAACAAATCAGAACCGTTTAATTTGCCTACCATATTAAAGCCCAATCAATTCTGTATCGATTGCTATATTTGCGGAAATATAGAGTGCAGAATTGGTGGCGTAGGAGGGTGTACAGTGGCATATAGTCATTCACCCACGCATGAGGGGGCATATCAGGTGACAGAGCCCGGACCACCTGTTCCTGCCAAACCTGCCCTGCATGTTGAGCCTCGAGTCCTCGACGTCCGACGTCCGACGTCCGACGTCCTACGTCCTACCTTCCTACCTGCCTACATGACGCGATTAATTGAAGACGACCTGGTTGCGAATATGTGATCCATCATGCCATACAATACGACTCTCTAGAATGCGACGCTGTAGGTAGGTAGGTCGATCGTCGGACGTCGGACGTCGAGGACTCGGGGCTCAATATGCAGGTTTGGCAGGTTGGGGTGGCCCGAGCTCTGTCACCTGATATGCCCCCTCCGTTCCGAGCCTCCTGTGAATGCCTACTCTTATGCGCTCTATCACGCACGCATTTCCAACCCGACACTTATAAACATATTATTAATCGATACAGAATTGATTCAGCTACCAACTGGAAATTAAACTTTGCAATTCGGCTGCAATTTCAAAAAATTAGGGGCAAAATAGTCACATCAAAATTAGGGGCAAAATAATCAAAAAATAAATAAGGGCAAAATAGTTAAAGTGGAATAGAATAGGGGCAATTTTAGTATATTAAAAATAAATGGGGGTAAAATAGTCAATTACCGTTATTTAAATTATTTAATTTGTTATTATTAATAAACCTCCTAAAATTAAAACTTTTAGATATATAATTAAAAGAATTAGAGTTATTTATATAATCTTAATATTTTAGATTAAAATAAGAATTAATATTGATTGATTTCATTTATCGATCTACTGAAAAGTATGCGAAAACCCTATCTAAGCTTACAAAGGAAAACCTTTCTAGGAATAAAAACCTCTGCCAAT
>QYAP01000463.1:0-41574 GCA_003988905.1 Hymenotorrendiella dingleyae
ACGAACCCGACTCTTGTTTTACTTCTTGACCATTATAGCCTACCGAACCCGACGTTGACCCGACTTCCTGAGCCAGGAAACCCGCATCGTTACATAAAGCTTTTCTTAGAGATTATTAATAAACGTAATATTCTTATTAAGATTCGTTATAATAATATTATAATTATTATATTAATTAAGAATTCTATTAATTATAAAAGAATTAAATATATTGATATTAATTTTTACTTTATTAGAAATAAGATTGATAAGAGGTCTATTATTTTAATTTAAATATCTACAGCGGAAAATATCGCTAATATCTATACTAAAACTCTTCCTAAGAATACTCACTTTAAATTGAGTAATATAGTTAGGATAAAGGCTTTAATATTTGATAGAAAGGTTAAGTATTGATTTTCTTTTTTTTAGGGTTTTCTTTTTTACTAAAGTATTTTATTTTATCAGAGAATAGATACTTATAGAGGGGGAGTATTATTACATGTAGTACGTACCCTAAGTACCCGACTCTTTCTAGTTTATTTCCCTAGTTTCCCCCTTGTTATTTCCATATGAGCATGTATTATATAACTCATTTAAAGGTTCAGGATCGTGTATTTAAGTAGCCTCTACCGCTCTCTAGGATCGGTAGCTTCTCTGAGAATRCAGTTTCATATCCTGATCCATTAGAGTTCGCGGCGTAGTACCTCCATATCTGGACTCATCCTGATCAATAGAGCGCACTAATTGGAACCCTTGCTTTTCATACACCCCCTTTCCAGCTGGACTGGACATCACGATGGCTTTCAATCTTGCATCATCTACATGCTTAAGTGCTTCTTTCAACATCATTGACGCCACACCGCGGCCCTTGTGGTCAGGATGCGTTGTCATGTAATCTACGGCTTCTTGATATTAGGTTCGTATCGACATCAGTAGGGATTTGGCATACCAAAACAAGGTCCGCTCTGCGGAGATTCAGTCCCGGCTTTCGGCCCGCTCGGTTGCCCCAGACTTGTATTTCTTCAGCGGCCCTGCACCTTCAAACAAATTACACCTTCGAAGCGCAACACCATTCCAACTTGATTTTTCGCTCAACACTCACGAAATGTCTTCACCATCCAATGTATATCAGCAGGAGGCCTGGACAGCAGAGGAGAAGGTATATTCATCAGCAGATAGCATTATTGCTGCAGAAACTAACATCGCATAGTATGAAGTTCTTGCCCAGGTCACCAAACAACTGCTTGCAAAGGTTCCTGGCTTTAAGCCAAACCTCCGTGCCATCAATGTTGGGTCGAGGACTACTAGAGCTATTGGCCACGTAAGTTTCAATTCTAACGCCCTACTGATGAAAAGATTATTGACCAAGCTTCATAGAGATGGCAGGAAAACATTCGCGCAGATGTAGAGAAGAGCGGCCTGCAAGCAAGAATTATTGCCGCCCCGCGCAAGACACCCACATCAACCGGTCAGATTAACAAGAAGCGAAAGGGTAAGTCCTCAGTTCTGCCCTCTTTTGGCCATTTGGTAGATACTAACTATGTCTTTGTAGCTGAAAAGATCACCACCGATGAAGATGACAATAAAGACAATGCAATTACTGCCGCCAAGCCTGTCGAGTCTGCAGAGAAGGAAACCGATGATACTGAGAAGATTGTGGAGCATACAGCAGATGAAAAGCGAAAATAATTGGGAAATTTGGAAATGTTTTCAACAGTGCTCTGGGATAGTGTAGCATATGCAGCAACGCACTCACAACACAATGAAGACCATGCCAACCGCTTTAAATCTACAATTTTAGGTTTTCTAAAAATATATTATTAAATTTCATTTTATTAAATTTAAGTAATTTGACAAGTGACTTTATGAGTGTATTTTTCGCGAAAGCGAGGGTTTGATAAGACGTAGAATTTTCTTCTTTGGGTGTATTGACTAGGCGGCTTGGGGCCTTGGGCCTGAAATCGGACTTGGAAGACGGGGATATATATCGTGATAATACTACTGGGGGCACTACTGGACACTTTCTCCACCTTGCTTTGCACAGGCAGATATCCACTGATCACAATTAAGAGTCAAAGAATCGCAATAACCTCCTTGTGAAGTGGTAGGTGGTTGTTGGTCGTTGGCCGGAATAACTCCGGGCTCGGTAATGGACCAACCACAAGAAATTCCGAAACGTCCTCCGGATCCCCCCTTTCGAAAAAGAACTTCATTGTCCTGGTTCTGTGATCTACTCTACAACATTATTTTTACACTGCAAGACCGCGATATCTGAATGCCTAACAAAGGTGAGGACAGCGGTCAAGTTGCTCTTTGTACAGTGCGTATCACGTGCTGCGCTAGAGGCCACACGAGTATATCTTCAGGAAGAAACCTCTTCCTTCTTCCCTCTTTAGACGCTTTTACTACAATACACACCATGACTTCTTGATATCTAGCCCTTGCCGGGAAGGTTCCCTTGACGTTTGGTGATATGGTAGCAATGCCCTGAAATTCAAACGACTTCCAAAATACTGAATTCAGCACTTCCGCACAGCACACATTGCGACACCAAAACCAACCCTCAACCTCTACGCTTCTACGTACGAACAACCCCTTCGCAGATCGAATTGCCTCAGTTTAGTGGTTGCTTTGTGCGCCACGATCGCCTCCTGAACCAGCATTCCATGAAAGGTCGTACAACGATTCTACGAACTCTGAATACCCTCACTTCTACGAATTCCACGAAACCTCCACATCCGATCTCTAGCCCTCGAACACGCAGCAGCTTCCTCTCCTCGATTACGTCACTCAGCCTTCCCTCGAGCAATCTACCACGAACCTCCACCTCTTTGTGCCACGCCAAGCTATACTGCTAAGAACCGCGAATACCCTCATTTTCGATCTCTCCACCTCTCGACCTCTCTACCTCTGGAACGTGATGCTTCCTAGCCGCGATTACGTCATGTTTCCTCTCCGCGAGCGTGCCTCGAGGCACCCGCTCTCCTACCTCTCCTAACGACGCCACATATGGCATACGATTACCCTTACTTTTCGCATATAACCAGCATTCTCTACACACCTCTAAGTCGCAGCCCTGAGGTAACACTTCGGCTATCGGTAAGCTCGAATCGACTTAAGCAATTATAATTTAGTATTCTATATACATAGAAAGGACTACAGTTGGGCTAGCGCTAGCTAGGATGAGAAAGGTCTTACGCAAGGACTGGAAGACGTTAGGCGATTAGGTTTCATACACACCTCGCAAGTCGTAGTGCTGGTGATGGTAGCACTCCGGCTACGTACACAGGTTTAAAGCTACGGGCCATGGAAATGGTACAAGCAAGGAGAGGATGGCAAAGCGATGCTTGGAGAAGAAGTCCCCGAAGAAGACCTACCATACCTTTACCCGATAGTCTGGACTTCGGAACATTACCATATTTCTCACTGCGCCTTCCTGCTGAAGCTGATCCATATAGCTGTGGGTTACACATAATTCGTCACTGAAAAACTGCTAATTTACATGTATCAACAGGGCATGAGTGGCCATCTCGTGACAGATGAAGGAATACCGATGGCACATACAGAACACTGCATCAAAGTATTTCTGGATCCGACCAGACCTGACTATCAATTGATAGATACTAGGGTGCATTTGCTTTTTGGAAAGTGCGTCACGATCAGAGATGACAATTAAGACTCAAGTAATACAAAACTCTTCTAAATACAAGTTTAGCTGCTGTGCCTCATGTTACAATGACCAGAAATGTCTAAATCCGAATAGCAAGTCAAAATAACCTCATCTCGACCTCGGTCTTCCAAGTTGGCCCAATACAATGACATTTTTTGAACTGGAATGGGAGGTCTTATTAACCAAATCGTGCGGTCCGCTATACTACTGCCAATGAGAATTTGAATTACTGTATCACCAAAACAAAACGAGGTAGTAACTGTAGTTAAGGCCTCGTATACCATGCTCTAAATTGCAATATTGAAGCCGAATTATTTTTTCCCTGGCCCCCTCTATCGTACCCGTAAGAATACGAGAGCTGTAGGCTGTGCAGTACACCTTCTCTGCCCACCCACGAAGAGAATACGACAAGTGGATACTGTGCACCTGATAGTGGCGTAGTGTCATTGAACTTGTCCGAGAATAATCGGACTGGCAGATCCACTGAGCCTTTAAAACTTTACGCCGAGTTCTTTGACTTGGCTGCCGTGTCAAAATTAGCAGCTCAGTCAATCTTCTTTCCAAATCATTTGAGAGCGCGCTCATCAGCATCTTTTTGTAATGGCCTACCCCGGAAAACCTAAATACCAACTCATCAGCGACATGCACAATGACAACGATAAAGACGAGGAGGCTCCTTTCCTCTCAAGAAACACAACTCGAAATCAACTCAGCCTGAGAGCCTCCAAGATCCCACTGCTTCTTCAAACCGGCACATTTACCCTTACTGCAACCATCTTAGTGCTTTACATTATTGGCATCTCATCATCCTCACTGTTTCAAAATCACTCCACCGAAAGTAATGCCATCATCCCCGTTGGCATGTCCCGCGTCAATCCATCGACCACACATCAGTTGAAACCATGTGGAGAGAATGCTGCCACGGCGAAGGCAAATGGGTGCATCTTTGACTTGTTGACCATGGAATGGCTGACACCAGCATGCTACGACGAGGAACTTTCAACCGAATTTCTCGAAGTGGCGCCTGAGCCTTTCTTCTACGATGAGGAGGGCACACAAGCACTTCAGGATTATGTTGCGTTGTCAGAAGTTACGGAAATGGTCTACACGACGAGGAGATACCATATCTTTCACTGCGTCTATGGATGGCGGAAAATTCATCGTGCAATTATGATGGGAGCAATGTTAGAAAGTGGACTAGCTGGGTACGCACCTGGTCCGGTCCATATATTTATTTAGCCATTTGATCAATTGGCCGGCCCACTGAACCTATTTCGTCACAATTGATCAATTTAGCTAGTAGCGGACGAACTGATTTAAAATTGATCAATTGACTAAATGAAATGACTTTGATTTTAACTTATATTATTAAACTGAAATCTAAAGAGTTTAAGGGATTTTAAGTTTATGAATAGAGGAGGGGGGTATTAAAAGAGAGGTGGAGAGGTGGAGGAGTGAAGGGGAGGTGGAGGAGTTGTAGAAAGGAGGTGGTTGGGAATGCAGCTTTCCGACTCTTGAGGGGGCGGGTCACGGGAGCTAGGGTTAGGGGCCTACGAACCCAGGGTTTTTGGTAGGCGAATACGATATATCAACTTCAAATACACTTCGTTTGGTCAATTGACCAATAAGCGGTCAATTCGCCAGCTACCATTAAATTGATCAATTGGCCAATAAACGTATAGACCGGACCAGTACCATGGTTTTACCATGGTATGGAGTACCTTTTGCCGAACTTTGCGGTCAACAAAGAGAATATCTTGACAAATATGGGGCCAAGATATTGGGAGCAATTTTGAACGAAGATCAGAAAAACAACTAAGAGAGTAGTATGCCGGAAGTAAAGCGGTCACCTCTTACCTTGAGATTCGGAAAGTCGACCGAGAGTTCTAGCTGTGGGCTTTACTACATATACGATAATACGAGACGCCGAGAGTCCTCATTGTTATACCGATCACGAAATTTAGACAGAAATCGGACCCGGACTTTTGACATTCAGTATCTCGAAAACAGCCGATTCTTCAGAGTGCTTCACCACGCAACCCAATAGAATATATGTTTCGGGATAATCTGGAATTAGACTCACTGCCGAAAGTGGATTTGTGAAACCCGTTCTCTGGAAGTCAAGCGGTACAGAAATCGGCCACACGAAGTAAGTCTTCACATACAACAGCACATATATATATCAACTAAATTGAACTAATTACCGCTCTGTATCCAAAACACAAGCTTCACGGCCACAGTTTCTCACTACTACAGCCTTCGAAACTTCTTCAATCTCAAAATCTAACAGTTTTATCTATCCATCTACTCAACATGAAGTTCTCCCAGACCCTGGCAATCATTGCCTTTGGCTTGGTCGGCGCTACCAGCGTTGCTGCTGTCCCAACTGCCACTTATGAGTAAATTCTTTGCTTCTGATTTTGCGTCCACTAATTCATCTTCGTAGTTGATAGCAGAGATGCTTTGATAGCTCGTGATACCAAGGAGAAGGTTGACCGTCGCCAGTTCGTGGACCACGTTACCAGTCGTGGCGGGGTCAAGGAGCATGTTGACCGATCCCCCAAGGAGAAGGTTGATCGTGATACCAAGGAGAAGGCTGAGCGTGAGGCAAAAGAGAAGGTTGAATAATCTCCCTAAGACCTACTCGAATAAATGCATTCTTATTCACGGTAAGGCAATCAATCCATTCCTTGACCTCATGCTAATTCTCTATACAGACGGAATGGCCTGCAAAGAAAAAATAAAAATATACGACATCTGGCGTCTGTGGAGAAGCAAAAAATTGGCAGGCCAATTGAAATATCATATTATGGGGAGGAAACGGTACTCTTTGGTGGCAGTATGATTTCAGGCATGGGATTTTGGAAATTGAATCTTGTGCCTCGTATTCGTGTTTTTTTTCTTAGTCAACGAATACATAATAGCTCCGAAGTAATCTCAAAAGTCTGCTCACTCTATAATCCAAGCTTTGCTAAACAACCGTGGAATTGAAGGCAGAATAGACGAGTTTCTAATTTCATCAGCAAAAAGTTCATACACGTAAACTCTAAATTTCCACCATACAGCTACTCTACGTGAACGAAAAGTGTATGATACGTGACGAAGCGTGTACGATATGTAACGATACGTGCACGCCTTCACGCCTTCACGTCTTCACGCCCATGAAAAGCATAAAAAGACACGCCAAGATCTCGCTATATAAACACCAAGAGTATAAGTGGGCCACCCAAGACTCTCTAAGAGTATAAATGCGCCACCCAAGACTCTCTACAAGTATAAATGCGCCACCCAAGACTCTCTAAGAGTATAAATGCGCCACCCAAGACTCTCTAAGAGTATAAATACGCCACCCGAGTATAAGTGGACCAGGTAAGAGCCGCAGAGTCACATGTGCATCTTCGGATACTCTTCCATTCTACGACGCCACCACGAATTAATATATAAATTAAATATTCGAACGATTCAGCCAAAGTTTGGTTTGGTAGAGCAATAACGTATGATATGCACGTATAAGGGGGGGAAGAAGAAGAAGAAGAAGGAGAAGGATGAGAAGGAGAAGGAGCAGACAAGGTAATAGGGTAGTAGGGAGTAGCAAAGAGTAATAGGGAGGAGCAGATAAGGTAACAGAGTAGTAGGGAATAGCAGGGAGTAGCAGGGAGGAGCAGGGAGGAGCAGGGAGGAGCAGATAAGGTAACAGGGTAGTAGGGTTATAGGGTTACAGGGGTAACCCACTTCCGTTCACTAATAGTTAACATTTAGTAACATTTTAAATTTTGGTGCTTCACGTAGGTGGAACAGTATTCCTAAAATATGGGGGTACCTTAACATTTTCACGCTTTCACGTAAAGTGCTCGTACGTGAAGGCACGTGTGCGAATGTGTTTTGCTGATGTTCCCCTTTTCCTCTTTGCACCCCTGGTTTCCACTTCTGCTGGTTTCTCTTTCGCACTCTCTTTCTCACTGATATCGTCATCTACCTCGATCACTTTCAAATCTTGATCGTGCATCTTCAACAAAAGACTTCTCTTCACACTGACTCTCCCGTCTCCTTTCATCCTGGCAAATTTCCTGCACACCACACAAGCTGTACATTTTTCGCAGGAACGCATTCGCAATCCCTTACACGTCTTACACCCCGAGCATTTATAGCACTCTCCATCCCCTCTATTCTTCCGACAATGCCAATTGAGTCTCCGACGAAGCGTGTCGAACCAACCTATATTATCAAAGTGTCCATCTTGAGTAAGCTGCACACATCTAAGACCTCTGAGTCTTAGAAGATCATTCATCTCCCTCGCTTTAGTCAAACGTTTTTGAGAGATATATCTTTTATTCTTAGCTCCAGACATAGTTTTTGCCGAGACTTTGAGGTTGAGCCGTTTCAAATTCTTGCATTGGCGTAGAAGTCGGAAGGCAGCAGGCTTAGGGCACTGGCGGCCGCAATATCCCAGAGAAACTTCCGAGATGTATTATTTCTCTCGATCTTCGAGGCGAGACAAGAAGCTTTCCAACTGGTCGGTATTCTCGAAATACAGCGCCCGTGGACGGTAGAAGTTGATGGGATTTCTCAGGAATTGGAACCAGTTGGGCAGGAGTGCTACGGAAGGAAGATTGCCTTGATCTTTCAGACAATCTCCCCACATCAGCATCCTTTTGTCATCGTCCCACTGGTCTAGTAGAATGTGCAGCTGCTTGGTATCTTCCAGCTTCGTAACTTGTGAATGCTGCAGCTCTAGCTCCTCTGGAGTGAGCTCTGGGAAGAATCTCTCCAGGTAATTGATCTGTTCCAGAGCCGCCAATCTATTTGAGAGAATGACCTCCCTTTCTTCATCTGCGAGTCCAGCGAAGAAATTCTTCAATGGGTTAACAGTTTCGAAATGCGGGCGGTAGAATGGTAATATCTCGTTGTAAATGACTTTGCATGTTCGCGCGAGACAAAAAGCGGTCCAGTAAGATGGCGTCCACACGATATCTGAATCTGGTTTGGCTTTTTTCGATTTCGAGTTCTTTGGTTTGGAAATTGTCGGAAACACCCTATCTCTTTGATCGGGGGTGGCCGGTGTCCATGGATCAAGAGCAAATTCATAAATCATAAGTCTCAACTCGGGAGGATAACACAAAAGACTCCGTTGCGGAAGTATTTCCACTCTCGGGCGACGTCCTACACTCTTTCCTGGCAGCCGTGGTTTGCGTTTCACAGAGAAATCCTCGTTAACGAAAAACGAAGTCTGTTTTCGTAATCTCTGCGATCGTCTTGACGTCACGATATCTTCGGAGAGTCGTCGGTCGATTTCCGTTGTTTGGGTCTGACATTCGAAAGTAAATGGAAATGGTTGCGGGTTTTCCCGCAAAACGGTGGTGGTATCCATGGTGAGATGGTGTGGAGTTTACTCGAATCGGTGTCACTATTCGAGCAAAACATTCAGTCTCTCTCCACAGAATATCTAGAAGAAAATCTCCAAGAACTCACCTTTTCTACCACCAAGATTGAGGTGTCCAACCGAAATTCACTGTCGAGATACCCGCGATGTTCGTGGTGCAACTTTCACTGATGTCTCAATTTTTTTTCGTGGTTCAAGTCTCAAGTTGAGGCCCGGTTTCTCCTCGCGCGAGAAATCCAAAACTGCGAAAAGAAGAAGTGGAACACTAGCCCTAAATACCACAATCAAACCATTCCACATATCTCTACAAACCTCTCGAGAACTTCCAATCGAAAAGTCCCGTTGCTACGCTCACCCGAAGCATCAAGAATACTTTTCGCTTTGTTAAATATGTCCTTTGAGCCCCCAATTTGACAGGCAAATTTTGATCTATTTCTGCTATCCTCGTCGACTTTCTGGTAGAATCTCTGCTGGCAATTCCCTTAAACCACGCATTTCTTAAGCGAGAAACCCCTTGGCAGTACGAGACTACGAACCATACATCATAGAAGAGAAACAAAAAAGGGCAGACATTGACAAAGCAAGTAAAGATTCTGTAAACTCGGCTTTTGGGAAGACTCTTCAAATTCCCAAAAATTAGACAATATCCCTATCTCCCCCTTAAACGGTCTCACAATTCATCTTGTCATATAACCCATCAAGCAGCCAGCTGCTCGCCTATTCCACCCCATTCATCTCTCTCCATCCGCGAACCCAAATTCGATCCCAGTCTTCGAAATGCATAATCTATTCCCGCCTCTTCTGGTACTTCAAAAACATGCGATTCTTCTCCGTCGGTTTCATAGCCGAATGGCCGTTTTTATCGATGGGGGAAGTTCGGTTGAGGGGGGTGCCATTTTTGTCTGTGAGGTCGTAGTCGAAGTTTGCGAGGAAGAAGGCGGTGATGATGTTTTGTTCCATTTTTGCGAACTGGGAAGAAGAGGGGGATGTGTTAGTATGGATATAGGGAAGGGGGAGAGGTGGGATTTGGGGATTTTGTGGTACGTACTCTCATTCCGACTGTTTGATTACGTGTTAGTAGATTTCTGCTAACTGATTTTTAGGGCGGGTGAACTTACGACAAGGATGTCGACCTAATCCCCAACCCATGTATGCATATGGTTTTTTCTTGTCTTGTGCATTCTCAGGCAAGTATCGAGAAGGATCCCACTTCTCGGGCTCCGGATAGACCTGCGGATCAAGATGTATATCGCCCGTATGATACGTAACGAAAGCACCCGGAGGAATCACCTCATCGCCGTCACCAATCGGGATTTCGCGCCCGCTGATATTCTTGCGGAACGCAGTGCCAAGAAGAGAAAGCCGGATGCTGTCTCGGAGACATAGGTCAATGGTGGGGAATTCATTTTCCCACGCTTCGGTGGGGATGTGGGTGAGTTGGTCGACGAGGGGAAGTGTGCTTTGGGGATTGTATTTTGCTGCTACGGCAGCGATCTCGGCACGGGCTTTGGACTGCCAAAGGGGGTCTTTGGCGAGGTAACAGAGGACATAGGCTACGTTGATGCCGCTGTTTAGGAGTCCTGCGAAGAGTGCTCCGATGATGAACTGGTATCACGTGAGTTAAATCATCATCCTTACTTGGCCTTTGCTGTGAAGAACTCACCTCGATAATTTTAGGAAGCGAGTCACCCTCATCAATCATATACTGCAGCGGATCATCCCCTCTCTCCCCAGTTTCCTTCCTCTTATCAACGATTTTTTTTACAATTAAGTAAAGACGTCCTCCACAGATGGTACGTTTGATAATAGCCGGCGAAGGAAACCGCGGGAACATAATCGCAGCGGCCGTAGAACTGTTTTCAATGATCTCGTAGAGCTGGAGCGTCCGTTCCAGAAGTTCCTGGTCATTGGCAATATCATTACAGCCAACCATACGGATTGTCAACTGAAAGACAATCCTGTAGATGCTTTCGAATGGGTCGGTAATGCCAGAGGGGTCATCGGCCAACCTCTGCATGCCAACTTGAACATCTGTGATCAGTTTTGGAAGACCTAGCATACATGTGAGTTTCTCCAGTCCTTCAACTTTACGATAACATTGCTTACTGTGTCCAAAATTCTCATTTTTTAGCATACGAGTGAGGCGACGAGCAAAATATCCCCCAGGACCTCCAAACTTTTTCTCAGTCCCAATTCCATCTTCTTTCAGACTATTTGGCGATTGTCCGAAAAGAACAGCATATCTTGATCAAGTCAGCGTCCAAGTTCATCTTACAACAAAAAATGACAAAGGAATTCCGAAACGTGAACGAGTCGTACTTACCCTTCCGCGAATCCCAAATCTCGACTCTCAAAAAACTGCTGTCTCCCTTTATCACCACTCAATGCAACAACGGGATTTTTACCGATAAAAAAGCTGAAGTTTCCCGTTGGCGCTTCAGCTCGCGCATGCTGGTAGAAATCCCAGCGCCGTGTGAAGAAGCTCAAAGCTCCGAGTATTGGGTAAGCATCGCGGGCTTGCTTGGGGGAGCGAGGGGAGAATTCGTATTTTCCGGAGAATGCGAGCACGTAGAAACCGATACAGAGAATGGCAGCGGCGGAAAGCAAAGTGACACTCGAAAATCCGTAAAATGAGGGGATGGAAAACATCGCGAGGAGCGAGGAGCGCAAGTGAAATGCTCAGTAGGTCAAGACGATGGAGGGAAGTTTTTCGTCAATTATTAGAGAAGACCATGGGAATTGCGGCGGTGTTTCAATCTCCCATTACACGCCGTTGTGGGTTTGTGTTCAACAAGCATCAGTTTGATGTCGTCAAAGGTACCACCGGTTGGCTGCTTCGGATGTTGGTTACCCGGCCTTATTACACGGACGGCACGGCACGAGAAAAGAACGTGAATTGCACAAAGAGCGAAATGAATTGCAAGTAAAAGACTTTCAAGATGCTTCTTAATATTGAGATTATTCTGATAAATATAATAGGAGGTGTCGTTTGAACGTTTCGAGAAGGGGTGTTTCGCGTTTCAAATCGAGGTGCACACTCCTTCCGCCCCCTTTCGCACAACTCCATCTCGACTTCGTACGCCGGCATCAAAAGGATCGCGTGGTGGATGTGGCTGGGCTACGTAAGCGCCCTATCATATTGCAAACACTACGTTCGTAGCTTGCGATATGACATGTCTTTCGCCGACGCCTTTTCGAGAATCGGAAAGTTTCTGGGTAGACTACCTACCTAGGTAGGTAGGTATTTCAGTCCGTCCGTCAGATCGATTTTGCACCTCGAGAACCGTGTGGAACACACCTTCGGCGCCAGATTGTCTATTGTTGAAAGCTGATACGATGTTACCTTGCAGCCCTAACCGGAAGTTATTATATTATCCATGTACGAGTCAGGGGGAGACGCATTAATCACCAGCCGCTCCCGAGCTCGGCCTCCTGTATCATAGGCTGTGGTTGGCCAACGCTAAGCGAAGCGCGGAAAGGGAGGCTGGTTTCGGCTGATCGCTTGCTAGCCGAGGAGTCGAGGAAGCGGGAAAATGATAGTGTCCGCTCCATCGGGAAACCTCGGGAAAACATCGAGTACCGTTCCGAAAAAATATATAATTCGGTGTTTGGACAGCTGGAGAACATGCCGCAAAGTGTGAGGCGAATGGAATGTATTATACAGGAGTCACCTGATCAGGCTGATCGGAATGATACCCGCGGGTACTTCCCCGCCTCTCTGCCTGCTTAGGTAAATCCCAAGAATAATAATCAACTTCTCCATCGGTAGCTAACCACGGCAGAGATCAAGCACTTTGATACCAAAGTATATCTTAGGTACATTCGAGCTCGGGTACGTCGCATCTCCAATCTTACATCAATGAACGCGGGGGTTACGGGCAGGCGGGCCCCCCCACTCGATGCAGCTCCCCCTCCCCGCGATTAGGAACTCAATTTTGACGACGCCCTTCCAAGACATGACGATGCCAACCACTAAGAACAAGGCGTCGCCATTACACAATGTGCCGAGGAGTATACGTGCTACCAATAATGTCAAATCTTGAGGTAATCAAATGCGGAGTCTACGGACGTAGTAGTACAGTACACTCCCTTATTATCATCTTGCTTTCTTTCATTCCCTTCTACTCCTTCCGATTTCTTTTTTGTAGGCAAGACTTTTATATACAACATCATGGCACCTCCATCAGCGAACGATATCGTCGAGACGGGTATCAGTATCCCAGTAACGAAGACCTCCAAGCCAGCCACCGAACCTCTCGAGCCGGGTCTCTCAAAGGAACAAGCAGCGGCGGCCCAAATCGACTCTAAACCACAACTGAAGCTTCCAGTTTACGAGGACCCGTATAAAGAGCGGGAATATCAGAAAGGGAGACTGGCTTTGGCGTTTCGGATCTTTGCGAAGTATGGTTTTGATGAGGGGGTTGCGGGACATATTACTTTGAGGGTATGTTGCGAGGGAAGTGTAGGGGCAGTGATAAGTGGGGGAAGGCTTGCTGATGCTGCATAACATAGGACCCAGTGGAGCCAACCAGTTTTTGGGTTAATCCCTTCGGTGTCGCATGGCCGATGCTCAAAGCTTCAGATCTGATCCGAGTCAACGCGGAAGGAAACGTAGTCGATGGTGGCGCTTGTCGAGCCCTAAATAAAGCAGGTAAGAACATTCCTCCTACCCCCCTATTGCCATGACACCTACTAAAAACCACCAGCCTACATGATCCACCACGCGGTCCACGAAGCACGCCCAGACGTAAACTGCGTCGCCCACTCGCACTCCATCTACGGGCGCGCCTTCTGCACCCTAGGCCGCACCATCGACACCATAACGCAAGACTCCTGCTCCTTCCACAACGACCTCGCGCTCTACTCCACATTCCGGGGAATCGTATTAGCGAAAGACGAAGGGATCGCCATTGCGGCCGCTCTCGGCGGGAAGAAAGCTGCCTTATTACAAAACCATGGCCTCCTAACTTGCGGACGCACAGTTGAGAGTGCGGTGTTTTGGTTTATGAGTTTGGAGAAGTGTTGTCATGCACAGTTGCTTGCTGATGCCGCGGCCGGGGGGAGAGGTGGTGCTACGATTAAGATTGAGGATGAGGATGCGGCGTATACGTATAAGACGATTGGGACTGAGCAGGCGGGTTGGTTTAGTGCGAAGCCGCAGTTTGATATTATGGCGCATCAGAGTGGTATCGATTATCAGTGGTAGTGTTTACAATGGCAAATATCTTTTTCTTGCTTATAGTTGTTTTTCTAAGGTAACAAGGGGAGATGCTAGCCACCAGGACAAGCAATAGGCATGGGAATCGAACGCACACTCATAGTCGCTCCTCCCTTAACAGAGCTGGCGGTTTAGGAATATATATAACCCTCGAAATGATAAACAAGATGGAGAATAACCTCATATTTCACCCAATAAGAGCTACATCCCAGACGAACCAAATTCTTTGCGGGACTCCTGAACTAGAACTCTTAAGTTTCATCTCCTGTATATCCCACGAAAGCTTCCGCTAGAGAACTCCTCCTCTCAGTATGCTATCTTCCGGGCTAGACGTTGCATGGTGTCTACAGTAGCGAGGAGTAGTTATTTATATGAGTCTATTCGTGTCGTCAGGGTCGGAGTTGAGTTTTTAGGTCGGCAGATGAGAGTGATCAGGTCGTGGGAATAACCTCAGCCACTACCACGCCTCTGCTCTCCAAGGTGCGAGGGATCTCATCGGCTCTCTGATAACTAGATCAAAGGTTCGTAGTCAGCGCCGCGGACAGGCAGAGATTTCGACTTTGCCGGCCGCAAATGTCTTTTGGGTCTGCACGTTACTTCTACCGGAACTATTAGTCGTCTGCTGTGCTTCAACGATGAGAAGTGGGCTACAAACATGTCTTCCTTCTCCAACGTACACAGTTTTCTGGAATGTCACCCATTCCTCAAACAACGCCCTTGCTTCCATACTCAGATCTTCATTTCTCACTAAATAGGAGCCGCCAAACGTCGCTATTCATATTTGTATTTATTCTCAGCAAACCAGTGCTATGATATCAAAAAATATGCTACCAAGTAAACATGGCATCCAGTACCTACAAGTCTGATCTCATCTCACACCTCTCATATCCAACTTCTCCAATATTTACTTGCATCTGCATCACCCCTTCCCAAAAAATCCGCATCTGCCCAAAAGTAATCGCGCCATCATCCCATCTCAAGTATGAAACAAAATGATACACTCGGCATAAGTCGCAGTATTATCACTCTGAGCCGCCAGACTGCTGCCGTCTTGATCAACCATACTAACCACCCCCACGGTACTCAAACCATAAGCGTAGACCTCACTACCACTATAAGGCATCGATCCGCCTTCGTCGATGCCGAAGATTTGGGTTTGGCAGGTTGCGCTGTACGTGCCGTCGTCGTTGTGGTTCGTGCATTCTATTTCCACCGTTAACAAACATCTTCCACTTCAGAGTGGGGAAACTTACGAGTACTATAATCATTAAAAAAACTATACAAACCCGCGCCGTAAATCACCACAGCCTGCGAATCCAGAATGCGAAGACCCCATGCATCATTACAGGTAACGTCTTTGCCCTGACAGAAAACGCCGAAATCAGGATCATTTCGGGACGCGATGGGCGCGAAGGGGGTTCCGGCTGTAGGGATGGGTTGGTAGTAGGGTGTCTCGGTCTGGATGAAGCCCATGAATATGTTCTGGGTGTAGGCGAGTTGGTATTGGTAGAGGGAGTGGTGTTCGACTGCTGTGCCGATGCTAGTGCCAAGATAATTAGTAAGCGAGGTCTTAAGGGGGGAGAAGGGGGTTAGGACTTACAGCCAGATATTTCCGGTTGGCGTTTCGATGGAGAGACCGCGGCCGGTAAAAATGGAGATTTGTGTATCGTTGAAATCGTCGATATCGTGGTCTGCGGTCCAGAGCCAGACGTTCTCGAGATAAGCGCCGCTTGCGGAATTGGTGAAGCGTAGGCTCATGAAGGCAGCGATGCAGTTCGGGTTGGGTTGACCTCCTGCGGTTGGGCACTGGGCGACTTGTAGATCGCTGCCAGTGAAACCACCACTAAACAGATGGTCAGTCGCTTTCCGCTAACGTGTGGGGTTTGAAGTTCTTGGTCCCCGAAATTGGTACGGGGAAATAAAAGGGGGGAGGGAAACTTGGTGGAACTTACATGCGCGTATGGACATCCCACATCCCAGACGGTGCATTTGCAGGACTCGCAAGATTCCATTGGATTAAAGTCGCACCAGCACATGGTCCCTGAGTGGCAACAATCATGTCAGACCACTCAATAACGCCAGCCTGTCCAACCTCGCCAATGCGAACCACAGGCACTGGATTATTAATATCCTGGAAGTAAGAGCCAGATGCCATGATAACAGGATAAGACTCTCCTACCAACTTTGCGCCTGGTGGAATAGTGATGTACGACGTGATCTTGTAGATGCCAGCATCAAAGAAGACGACTTGACCAGCGGCGGTGGCTGAATTGATAACGTTTTGAAGGGCTACGGTATCATCCGTGCTACCATCACCTCTTGCTCCTGCAGAGCGGACACTGGCAAATTGGCTGGAGGGGATATTTTCGTACTGTGGCTTGGAGCGAGTATAGTACTGTCCCGAGCCAGTGAGCAGAGGTCCAGGTCTCGAAAATCCTGGCGTGGTGCTGGAAATCGTGTTGGGTCCATTTGGCGTGTACGCATTGCCCATGACATAAGAAGCAATGGTCGTAGTTCCTCCTGCCAGAATCACTGCGTTATTAGGACCCTGAATTGCAGTTTGAACGTTATTCAGCGCCACATTTTCCAGAACCAGACTACCAGCAGTATGACCTGGAGTGTTGGTGCGCGCTGAGTTTACAGCGATAGGAGTGTTCGAGAACTGGCTGTCGATGATGATGACAGATCCGACTGATTGTTGACTTGGTCCGCCATCAGCGACGTCGATGCCGATGCCACAGTCGTTGATGGAGAGGCCCATGTAAGTCCATCCCCAGTTCCAAATTTGGTAGATGGCAGTCTGGGTACTTTCTGGAAGTTAGAGAAGGAGAAAAGTAATGGTGGAGAGGGAGCCGTACCCGTAGAACGCCAAGTTGCGCATAGTGAATTGCTGGGAACCGACTGACATGCCTTGGAAGCCACCATAGAAGAACAGATCCGTTGCAAATCCTCCGGAACCTGGATGCGATGAGAATTAGGATTCAATCGGCCTTGAAAATTGAAAGGAATGAAGACTGATATTGAAAAAATTGGAAGAAGAATTCTGGATAGTTGAGTAGGCAACTCCTGCTTGTCAAATACGGGGGTTGGGGATAGGGGGCAGATTGATCAACGGAATTCGAAGCACTTCAACAGTAAACATTCAACATCAGATGCTCAGCAAAACAACTAAAGCACCATCAAACTGTCGGCGAAAAGGAAATAGAGAGGCGAAGTTTTAAAATACATACCATCTTCCATGAAAATCCCAACATGCTGATTCCCACTAGCAGTACTCATCATAAACACCAGATTCTGAAGACTAGTAGCCTGAGCGGTAGGCCAATGAATTCCAATATTGCCCAAGCCCGGATTGGTCGCCGTAAGATCAATGACCAGATTGCGAATCTGTCTGTAGAAGATATTGGTGGATCCGTAATCCTTGTACTGCGAGTCATAGGGGTCAGCATCGATGACGATACCTTGGCGACCGCCGTTGAAGTCGGCAGTGGCCTTGATGGTGGCCGGGGAGTTGGGGTTGCCGATTAGGTTGGTGAGGTAGTAGGGTACGATGCGTGAGGAGACGAGGTAGGTTCCTGCTGGGAAGTAGACGGTTGCGGGGGAGGTGGTGGTTGAGGGACAGGCTTGACCAGCGACGCCTGGGACACAACGAACGCCGGCAGCGATGGCGGCTTGGATTGCTGCTGTATCGTCTGTTACTCCGTCGCCTGGTGTTGTGTGAGTTTGGTTCAAATAAAGAGGGGGGAGTGGCTTGTCATTTCAAGTTGGAAGTCATCAACTTAAAGGATGACCGCCCATTAGGAAATATACCTTTAGCGCCATAATCCTTCACATTTCGAAAGACCTGGTAACCTGAGCCCTGAGGATTATACGGAGCCAAGCCCTGATGTTGTATATCCTCGAGCCAAAAGTCTTGTCCAACTGCAACCCGAGAGACTACGCCCAAGCACAGCAGGGCCCGCGAAAGAGACGATCCTAGAAAAAACCGCATGGCGGAATTGTATCAGATCAATGAGTAAGGTAAAGGACAGTTGATAGTTGTCAATGTATGTGCAAAGGAAGGAACGTGGTGTTTATGTGTGAAAAGGACAGTGGAGGAGGTTGAGATTGGAATCAATGAGAGGTTGAAGTTGGGAACGTAAGGAGGGTCAGTAGGTATGAAAGCCCGGTGACTCTTTATGAAGAGGACTAAAAGAAACTGCTCGCTTCCGATTAACATATAGGGAACATGAAATTCGGTGAATAATAGCTACTACTTGTTACCCCTCTTTGAGCGCTCGGCCGCTGGTACTCAATGAGATACATCATCTTAGAACGGTAAGGAGGGGGAAACTTAGGAGGTTGCCATTGGATGGAGGCAGAAATGAGATCGTGATTGATTTGAAGTGGTGGAGAACTTTGTACCGAGCGGCACAACTGGAGATAAAACAGGAGGTTGAACCGAGGATGGGAATGAATCCATGGGCTCGGGTCCCATAGGCTCGGGTGCAGAGACTTCATTGGCCATGGTCTCTGGGGAAATGGGGCAAGATCGTTCGCTAATCTCTTACCTGCCTGGAGGTGAATTGTGTTTGCATATTTTGCAAACTGGTAAAATTGCCGTGCAATTGGGAAGACGGTCAACTTCTCAATATTAGCTCAATTCCTAAAATTGCCATCAAGGTGTGTTCAACTCAAGAGTGGCACAGAGGAAAAGAATTCCTCCGAGCTAAGAAATTGGCACCGTCCCGAGGCTGTTCACCTGGTTTCATACGCAAGAGGCTTGAGGGCGTGCCGAAGGAGTGGTAGTGGAATGTAGGTGTATACAAAAGTGCATGGGATCTACATCTCTGCCAGACTGGCGCGCCAGAACTTTTCGCCTGTCGCAGTCTATTGAGACCTCCGGAGAATTGAAGCCCTATTGCGTCATGGAGAGGCCACTTCTCGCAGTGAGCTTTTTAAGTGTTAATGGTTCACAGTCATGGTCAGGTTAGCTACCCATTTCATACCACGGCCCTGTTGCTTGAATATCAAACGAAAAGAAATGACAAATCGACAGAGGCACATTTTGAACCAGGCTACAAACCCCGCAATAACCAGCCCATCGAAGACCCAAAACAATGTCGACTAGCATAGCGACATCTATCATGTAATACCAAAGCTCACGTGTGACCAAATCAGGAGACTGACTCGGACTGTACACCCCCTGGTACAAACATGACTTTCGGGACTGCTAGTAGCAAAGTACAAATCTGGGGAAATATGACTGCATCAGAAGACTTATTCCATTGGAATGGCTTGAGTGAATTCTGTCTTTAGAGTTTAGCATGTGAAGCATGTTTTAGAGCAGCTGCTAAGTGTCGGGAATACAATTAGTTGTGTAGGGCCGAGATGGCACTAAGAGCCTGTAATGCCAAGGCTTTGGAAGTGGTCATTTTTGCTGCGAGAATTTGGGATCAAGCGTGAGTTGCTGCTGGAAGGTAATGAAAGGTTGTGTGAAAGAGGTTCTAAGTGGATGAAATTTTACTTACGGTGCCCTCATTGAGAGTTTGAGAAGAGTTGAGAGAATTCTGGAAATCGTGATGGAGTCTCTCGAGTCTCGACACGCCGGCTCGGCATGATCTGTTCTTGTGAATTCTTCGTCGACCTTGAATACCGCATTGATTGGTTTAGGGCACCACATCCCTTCTCAGACGTCTCTCATGTTTCTAACCTCGTTGTATTAGCCCATAATAGAGAATGGAGGTCAAATGGGAGTTCAGAGCTTCCTTCATTTTGACCCTCAGACCTATAACAGAGAATTGAGGTCAAAAGATGGAGCCAAAAGCCGGTCCTGTAACCAATGAATGCAGTATTCACTAAGCACCCCGACCCCAGATTTTTCTAGAAATGAATTTGAGGCTATAATTGCCGAGGAGAGTCTGTGAATAAAAACAAGTGGAAAAGGAGTTGGGTTCTCTGACAGGTGCAAAAAGAGCTGCCCTTGAAGTAAAGGACGGCGAGTCTTCTATCTCAACGAAAGCTCTAGAAATAGAAATCGGCCCATGGGATAGGACATAGAAGCGTGTTCTTCTCGAAAATTTAGGATGTCCGCTCTGGTATCCGTCGTCAGCGATTGACCGAAAGGGGGGTGAAATTAGGTAAACCCGTACTCTTGGCAGCCGTCAGTTTGCATGTCAGCGTATGCGTTGGCAAGATGCAGCACCATTTACCGCTTGTGGCGGAGCTCGACGCTCAACTTGGATAAAGCAAACCCATCTCGTTTGCGTACTTGAGTACTTTTGGCTTCCAGTCTTCGTCGACAATACTCGCTTCTTCCCCCTCCATCGCGCCTTCCACTGGAATCCACAACTTCAACTTCCGCATCCTCACATATCGTCTGGCAACTTCATCATTCCTAATAGCACTCTTTTCCGCCCAACTAAACACCGAAAGCTATTCTTCGAGAAAGCCTCTTAGTAAAGGAACATTTAGCCGCTGGTTACTCACATTAAGGGGAGGGTCTCGGGCTCCCTCAAAACATCGACAAACATCAGTCGAATCAGTCGATAGCCTTGTGTTTGACACCCCTTGGAACCCTTGGGATGTTGAAGAAGTTTTGCTGTTTTGTTTTCTTTTTTTGGCGCGTCGGGAAGCACTTCTTTTGGAGTGATGTGTTCCTGTAGAGCCCATGCCAGAGTCAATCATCGAAGGTCCGGTTTGTCCTGCAATCAGGTCTATTGGCTGCTGCAGTAGACAGTTTTGGGATGTAGACTCGCCACTGTTGATGATTGATAGGCCCGCCATTCTCACGTTCGCTGCGGCCTGCTTATTGACCGCATGCTTCGACAGAACGTGGGAAGAACGTGCTTTGCGAGGGCGGATGGCGCGTCCTCGTTGAAAAATATATGGTGTTTGCTGTAAAAATCCGCATTGGTTTTAACCACGCAATGTGCAGTCTTTTCCATCGATTTGGAAGGTGTTGATTTTTGGAGCGCGAACTTGTCCCTCGTTCAGTAGGAATTGAGTTCATGTCGGACGCACAGGCCACTTTGCACAAGTTTTACTGCTTCTTGCTGCCTCAGGCACCAGTCTGCATAAGATGTGTACCTAGGTACGAATTGAAGGTTGTGCCACGGTACAATCCATTATTGAGGAACCAGTGAAATTCAACCATTTGCACTCTGACCAACCTCACCATACTCACTTCATCAGTGGTACTTTTAATATTCAGTGGTAGACGTTGCGAGTGGCTTATTTGGCACCTTCTAAATATGGAGCTATAGTAAAGCTTCAACGCCTCTTAACTCACATCCCCGTCCTCCTGCTACTCTCTTCGACCCCTGCTTCTCATCGATAGGCTCATCCTATCACCCACGTTGTCGATATTACGTGCAGCGCAACACCACGCCCTCGCATTCGTGCAGTCGTGCATTTCAAGTCAGATTGGAAGTAATTTGGGCACGTGATGATAGACAGGGATGCTGCGTTCCAGTGATGTGAAGGCATTCGCTGGCGGTGCAGATTTATTGCAGCAGCCGGGGCAGCAAGGCAGGACAACCTCCCACCAGCGGTCAGAGACCATCAACCATACACATATTGAACAGCCAAGTGCCAAACATCAAATTTCCGGTTGATAAGCCAGCATAGTATTTCTGCACTATTTCCTTATTTCCTCACGCCGGTTTTACCTTACCCTTTCTCACGCAACCCCCCAAACCCCGCGAGGCTCTCGAGTCGCGCCTTTTTTTCCGTACACAATCACGAGAATCCCGGCAGACAAGCTTCGAGGGCGCTCCATAAAATCCCCGGTCATACCATACGTGCAAAAAGGGGCAAAATGCGTTGAGCGACGAGGGAACACGACCGACGGCATACTTGAGGGACAAATTTAGGGAGGAATTGAATTGGATTGCCGCATCGCCACATTTTTGGAAGCATCCGAGGCAGAATGGAGACGAAAGAGACAACCCCCAGCGCGCCAGCATCTGCACCTGCACCTGCGAATGTCGGCTTCATTCCTCTGGTTACGGTGGTTGGCTTTCACCATGCGAGGTAGGATGCTTCAAATCTAACACCAGGAGGTTGCAATTCAAAAGGGAAAGGCTGACGAAAATTGTATAGGGGTCCAGAGGTCGAGAGCTGGTTTGGTGTTGAGGAAGGGGTAGATCCCGCCGAAGACAACGAATGGCCTCTTTTGCCTTTCATGGCCTTGAGTGATGGCGCCCATGCGTGAGTCTCTACTGCTCTCCTGCTCTCCCTCTATTTTCCAACAAGTCCCAACCAATCTGACCGGTCAATTGGACTACCAGGTCCTCAGAAGACTTCTCCTACTTTACACTCCTTCGGCCCGCGCGCGACAACCTTCCTGCGACCTCCCTTTTCGGTATCTCTTGTACGAGGCAGATGGATGCATCAGCCCTCATCAATCGACCTGCCGATGTTACCCGCTCGACTGTGCAGAAAGCCGTGGTGGTAATAGCCGACTCCCCTCAATTTTTCGGTATGCTGCGAGAGCGGTTGAGCGTCGTTACAACTGCCTGGTTTGCCCAGAAAGAGTTTACAGATACCGAAATCTTGAAGCGATTTCAGGAGAGCTTGAAGGACGAAAAAGAAAGGGGCGTAGGGTTAGCCGAGGAGGATCGAGAAGAATACCTGGGGATGAGTCTGCGAGAATTGGTTCGAGAGTTCAAATGGCAGACGCTGGTTCTATTTAAATGCTGTCTGTTACAACCAAAGGTACATGCCGAGAACTTTCAAACCCAAGATTCATCTGCTAATTTAACCTACAGATGCTCTTCTTCGGATCCAGATGCGAACGATTATGCATGATGCAGTTCTCTCTCATATCATTATTACCAGGCCTTATACGAAATCTTCAGGATTGTGCAGACCCGGAATTGGATAACTATGCAAAGCGGCTTGTTAAACCGACGAGTCTAAAGACTAGCGACAGGAGTTCATTGTTATCCTACATGGGCCTGCCGCTCCAGATCTTTGGAACAGTACGTAGTTTTAAACCAAATTTCGGATAATATCTAACTGTCTCCTTTAGGGCAGTCTTTTCGGTCCATATACACCTCTGCAACAACTCGATATATTGGCTGACTATGGCACTAAATCTTACATTGTTGGATCCACAAACTCCCTTTTGCTTCAGCAAAAGGATCGTTACAGCGATATCCTTATCAACTTGGATGAATTGACCATTAATATAACCTCTAGCTCTTTACGAACAGCGCTTGCCCTTTCTGCTGCTGATCGTCGATGGATGGATTTCATCACCCAGTCTGTAATCGACACTTGGGACGACGCAAACCCTAGTCGACCAAAAACGATGGGCTATGTTGGCTCGGAAGAGTTTATTCGACTACAGTTTGAAGAATACCTACTTTCTCTGATCTCATCTGTGAAATGCCACAATTACCTTAAGCATCATGCGCATAACCCTCGAGCTCAACTTCCCCGAGTTGAAGGAGACCCGGCTCTTGATTTTGGTTCTGATTGGATAGACGCTTGGACAAGAAGTGAGAATTATCGTATTTGGGAACGAAACACTGATTCACATCTTTTCGATATTGTCGAGCCTAAACATCCTTGTGCCGGAGGTCTCACCATTGATGATGTCCAGCGCCGGATCGCGGAACAGGTCAAGGAATTTCATTTGGATGAGCGCTTTGCGGTGGGCAAGGAAGTACTTGGTAGAAACTTCGCGGCTGGAAAAGAAAAGGCGAGTACGGTGTTCAATAAGCTATACGCGGACATGGAAGCGCTGAAAGAGAGTCAGAGGAAGAGACAAGAAGAGGCGAGACGGGAAGCCGAGAAAAATGGGACCACGGTTCCAAGTCCAGGCATTGCGCCATCGGATCCCAATGGAGCGAAAGCAACGGTGCAGAGTGTGGGAAGTAAAGCTGGGGCGTACATTGGGAGCTGGGGGACGTGGATTGGCGAAAAAAAGAAAACGGGGTGGGGTGCGAAGCCAAAGGCCGACGCAAAGGAGAATTACCCATCTCCGCTTCCTCCTCGGAATGAAAAGAGTATGGATTCTAGCGGGCCGTTGACCAAGGATGAGGAAAGGCCGAGGACGCAGGAGAGTTTTCAGGAGAGTATTTTTGATGCCGAGGCGCCGCTTAATGGCGATCAACATAATGGGGATCATGAGAAGCGAAAGTCACAGAACTTGCCGCATCTCCATCATGAACATCTTCATTCGAGATTCCACGAGGAGATGGACAGTCCCAAGGTGGAAACTCATCCAGAGCAAGAGCTTCCCAAGCCGACGGTTAGGGCTGTGCCGGCTGAGGAAAAAGATGAAGAGGAGGTGGCACATAGAGTCGTTCACCACGAGGCCGAGGAGACTAGTGCGTGGGCGGAACAATTGCCCACCAAGGTAGATGCGGATGAGCGGGCGAATGCGGTGGCGGAGGCTGTGCAGGATGCTACGGCTACTTCTATTCATTCATGATTGAAATGAGTTTAGGTACTTTTATACATTCATGATTGCAATGAGGAAAGGGAATGGGGGCGGGTGGGTAGAGGTGGGGAGAGAGGGGGGGATAAATGGAGAGGTGGGGAGAGAGGGGGGGATAAATGGGGAAGGGGGGAGGGGGAAGTAGCATTACATGCATGATGGGGATTTTGTATATATCCTTTCAGCGAGAATGGCGTTTTGTGGCGTTGGCTGAGAGCTTTTGATGACATTAATGAATAAGGAATAAGACGGGGGGTTTATGAAGATATGATAATATATGGGTTGAAATCTAGCAATGGTGGTGATGTGTGAGAGTTTGTGCTAGGTTAGTTGTAGATGGATGTACTAACCTTTTAATTGTGACCTTTTCCCCCCATCGCTTTTAACTAATATCCCCCTTTCCTCTTCTCGACCATTTCCTCTGCTACAGTAGCACCTACTCACCTACTGTACTTATTTTCGTCTGGGGGTGGGAATGGGGGTTGGGGATGGGAAAGTGAGAAATTACCACGTAACTATAAACTAGGCCCAAAACGGTTAGCGTAGACCTAAATGGCTAGCGGGTGGGCAAGTTTCGGCTAATTTAATCAAGGCTATATAGCCCCAAAGCACTAAACTTTAGCCGAGATTTTAACGCTAATAAATTAGCTAATTATCTAGGTATACTTAGATAAGTATCTAATTTAAGTAAGTTTATTCTTATATTCTTATTCTTTAGGCTAAGAAATAAGCGGGAATGGCCACAAATAGCCATATATTAAATGACCTAAATGACAAGCCAAATCGGATTTATTCTGCATAAACTAAAGTGAATTTATGCTGCATAAATGTCAACTGTCATAAAAAAATCAACTTTCTCTACTAGTACCCACCAGACCCCAATACCTACCATCTATCTATGAGCATCTAACCTTCCTTTATCTACCTTTTCTTATATATACACACCGAAGACAAGAGAAAAGTGAAGGTAAGATAAAACGTTATCTTTTTACCGAGTATTGTTGTTGTAAAGGTAATTTAAGCGAAGAAGAAGAGAAGGATATCGCACAAATAGTAAATCTTAACGGCGCATCTCTTCCCTTTTCCTAAAACGGTAAAACCTCTTTCCCCTTCTTCCTCACCCCCAACAACACCCGCCAGAAACTGCCCCATCTCCCTTCCTCTCCTTACAATTTCACCAAACTATTTAGATTCCCTGCATAGATCGGCTTGCATGACATAGCATGACATGGCAAAGCAGTATCCCAAAACTTAACACGCACTTACCACTTCCCACTTCTTCCTTCTTTACTGTACCGCCCCTTTCCTTGCAAATTTCATCCAGGTAAGTTGTATTGCCAGCAAAGATCTGCTTACATGAACAGAGCATAATATACGGTAGCATACTACAAACCCCATATTCTGAGTAGGTGCTTGACCAATACTTACTACTCTACCTACCACATACCACCCATCTACCCCACCTCTCTCTCTCACACCTTCTCATTCCCAAACACCGTTTACATCTCCATCTCCCCTCCCCTCCCCTCACCCTACCTCCTCTAACCATCCCCTCATAATACCCATACAACAAACACCCCAAAATTTTCAAGGGGACAATTTCATAAAGCAGTTAGTAAGAAAAAAACGGGCGCCTAGTCATTCCATATTCAATTCATAGCAACACCGAATTCATCGTATACATTTCCGCTTGCTTGCTTTACTTTACTACGTTTCCCCACCCCTCCCTCCCTTCCCCCCCTCCCCTCCTGTCCCTCATACGAACAAAAGCCGTGTTAATGGGAATCTTCTAACCCTCCTTCCTCAACAATCACCATCATCATCGAGAAAAAAAAGGCTAGCCCCCTTTGTTCGCACCCCCTGCTGCCGTAGCTTATTTGTTTCTATGCTTGCTTCCCATGCTACCCTATCCTACCATGTTGAAAAGAAAAGAAAAAGAAAAAAACAAGAAAAAATTTCCTGCCGGGTCCTGTTATATCCCCCAATTCCCCTCCCAGAAGAGTATTAGAGTGTCGCCCGGCAATATCTTATTTTTTTTCTCTCTCTCTCTTTCTTTCCTTGTTCTGGCCACTTTGTCATCACGCGTGCTTTGCTTGCTTCCCTTCTAAGATGAAAATCTCAACGAGTCGAATAATAAATAGCAGTGTTCTATTCATTGACCATTCGAAAATTCTTCTCCTTGATCCATTAACGTGTCCGAACTAGACTGCGATACTGCGACCGTTGACTGCCCATCCTCGCTGACGTTATGGTAATCAAGAATTTCGGAATACCTGCAAAGAAAACAAAAACCAGTCAGTCAGACTTTTCTCCCATTCTCACATACACCCGAAACAGCCCCCAACCGGTCTTGAAAGTCTCAAAGTACTAACAAGGGGTAAAGAAAGCACAATTCGACTCTCAAGACTCGGCAGCGGCAGCTTGTTCCCTCTGATATTCGTAAAGTTGCTCGTACATCATGATTTTCCATGTGTCCACCGGAAGGTCCGCGTCATTAAACGACCAATCAAACTTTTCTTCAGCCGCTGGCTCATCGGTTGGGTCGTGATATGGAGAAAGATATTCGTGTGCCAAAGCATCTGCGGCTTTGACTCTCGTTCTTGGGTCGAATACTAGCATGTCCTCGAGGAGATCAATTGCTAGAAGGGGTTAGTACGGCCGACAAATCAAGTTGAGGAATCTTACCTAGTGGATCGGCATTTCGGAATTTATCCTTGAGAGGTTGTCTTTCACGCTTTGGAAGGGATTGAACAAATCGTAATGTCTACAAGCCTGTTAGTCCTGCACCGAGTTGATCGACCACTACCAAATCTTACGTTCTCGCTGGCAATGGATTGAATGACATCGTCCGGCGGGGTTCCCAAAAGCTCCGTAATGATGGAGAATTGGTTAACGTGATCCTTCCCTGGAAACAAAGGCTTGCCCTCCAACATCTCCGCAAAGATACATCCAGCACTCCAGATATCAACCTCCACATCATATTTTTGCCATGTAAGCATAATCTCCGGCGCTCTGTAGTATCTTGTAGAGACATATCCCGTCATTTGAGGATCTTGTAAGCGAGCGAGACCGAAATCGCAGATTTTGAGATCGCAGTTTTCGTTGACAAGGATATTGCTAGGCTTGAGATCGCGATGGACGACACCTGCGGAATGAACATATTTCAGGCCACGCTGCAAACCAATTAGCAGGGTAATTTCGTGTTTGACCGAAGTTTAATTACGAGGATCTGATAGAGGAAATATTGGATAAACTGCTTCTCCAGCGGTCTCGAGGTAAGCAGTCGGTGCAAGTCGGTGCCAAGGAGTTCAGTGACAAAGTAACTGCGAAAACAATAAGTAAATAATTTCAGTCGGGGGATTGATGCTTTCGTACATGTCCTCAAGAGGCGAAATGAAGATGTCGCTGAGCGAGATGACCTGGGCTGTATCAGCATCTCCACCAATTCCATCGGATATATCAACCTACGTTCTCATGCTTCAAATGCTTCAACAGCTTCAGCTCTCGGTAGGTTCTTTTCGACAGGACGGGTGTGCTAAAGGGCTTCATAATCTTCTTGACGGCGACATTTTGTCCGGTAAGGTTGTCTTTGGCGGAGCTGTAACGTGCGCAGAAGCAAATCAGCAAAGCTCCTCGATTATACCCCTCACCAACGTCAAATCAATGGCATGCTTACCAGACCAGACCAAAAGCACCCATTCCCACCGGCTGGAGGTCCGAGTATCTATGCGACAAAAGTCAAGTCAGTGTGGCGCTCTCGCAAAGTGGTGAGGTTCCACGGTAGAAGTCTACCCCGCGTACCTGGACGTAATCTCGAAGGTGGTGCCGAAGATCTGGGCACGAACGAATTCCGCCATTGTCGCGGGTTCGTGAGAAACGAGGGGGGGAAAGAGGGGTGGTGCGGCGGCGGCGAAGGGACGAGATTATGTGTATTTGGGAGCGATAAAGGGCGATCGGAGGTTGATGGTCCTTCTTGCGTTGGTCGTTGGGATTGCGTTAGAGGATACGGAGTAGTCGCGGAACTAGGTGGGATGAAATCGCCTAGCAAGCCTCTAGGAAGGCGAGAGGGCGACTCTTGCGGGCTGTGGCTGATTCCGTGGAACTGTGTGCGTGGCTTCCGCGGGCGGAAAGAATAAGAGAATTCGCTCTTCGCAGAAACAATCACAGGAGATGAAGGCAGAGCCAGGAAAGTGTGCGGCCGAGAGTTTGCTTTCTGGGTGAATTGAGAAGTTGGTGGTTGTGGTGTGGTGCGGCGGTTGAGTCTGAGTCTGCGGGAGGAATGTCGGAACAGCGGGTCGAGTGTGCAGATGGTCAAGCACGGTGGTTATGCGTCCTAAACTGGTGTTCTGGACGACGTGAAACTAGAAGTGACGAGATGATTTTTCCACCGAATTCGAAGGTGTCGTTCGAGAGGAAGTAAGTATCGTAAGTTGGAAATACTTTGAAACAATATACACTTATGTATACCGGTATGGTCTGGTAGATCCCTTGTGGTGTGGATAGGACAAGAGAAGAAAAAAAAGGACGACGATCACTTCTCGATGGAGCGAAGAGTCTGGGCAGGTCGGGAAGGCCCTGGGTTAAGTAGAAAGAGCCACAGGCACCACACCACTTGCCTCTTCTCGACTCCACGCAATCGATCCCAGATATCTGGCCGGGCACAACGCAAGCACACACAGCAGCGTGGCATACTACTCTACCGCACCAGCAGGTATTAATTGCTGTACAAGCGGACAACTTGGCCTGTACTGGCCTATCACTCGCTGTTGGATAGCCGGGGAAAGCTCTTCTTTGAAGCTCTCTTACCGCGGGCCCAGAACCTCGACCCGATTTGGAGAGTGAACGGAGGGGTAATCAAGACGAACCCCCAAGAACACTTGAATCGTAACTATTCCCACCAGTTCTCCCTATGTCGGCCTCAATTACCTAGGTACATACATAGCGGCATCTCCTATTCATGATACTATTTCCATCCAAACCATGTCCAACCCCCTTCTCATAATCTTCAAAGCAGCGGTGATACAGTACGGTACGTACTCAGGACCTTCACGCCAGCGCCCCTGCCAAATGACACCTACGTCATTGCTTTTTCCTCACCCTTCCCCCCTCGACTCCACTTTGCAACCCCACTCCACAGCCAACTCTCTCACGCAAGCAACCCCTCGATCCTCGTGCAGAACATTCAACCAATACCCTCAGTCTATATATACAACGGAGCCGGCCTTCACTCCGCGGTAGTCCATCGCCCATAGTACGTACCTGCCTGGCTGCCAGCTCGCAATCCATCGCAAGAATCTTCACTCAAATCCTCATTTCCTCAGTTTCTAACCCAAGAGATCCCCCATACGGAGTGCCCCTCGCCGAAAGAGCCTCACTCCGTCATCGAGCATAAAACGGGGCCCCTTTCCACCCCCTTCCCACCCTTCGGGGAAAAGAAAAAGAAAAGAATAGTGGGCACTCTCTTGCTTCTTCTATCCTCAAGAACTCTCTCCCGAAATAAAACCTTCACTCCTTCCGCTGGACGAGTCGTGACCAAACCAAATCCATCTAACCATCGGAAAACTTTCCAAACCCTTCTCCTCTTGTCCCGCGCGTATGCCCAGTTCATAGACTGACTACGCGCCATGGGCAATCCCAAATCCGATGCGCGTCATCATGGGAGTTTGGACGACAAGCTTGCCCTGCTTCCTACAACCTCCTCATCAATGCGCCAACTTCATTCTGTATCTTTTCCCCGCGCTTTTCCCTTTCATAATATTAGCTATAAAGATTGAGATGCCGGTATCTGAATGACAGAAAATTCGGGTTCGAAATTTGCGAATTATTTTTCGAACTGAAGAGGGAGTGGGGGTTTTAGGGAGAAGAATCTTAGTGGTAATGGAAAGGATAATGAATTGTAGATAAGTGTATAAAGTTAAGATACGAATAACCAGAAAGAAATAATAAAAAATTGATAGGATAAAAGCCCAAGAATTCATTTTGAAAAAACCAATAATCTCAAAAATGCATATACAAACGAAACCATCCCATCCTTCTCGTAACCACCATAAACACAACCTTCCTCAAACCTCCTCAACCACTCCTCAACCACTACTCTCATACCATCTCATCATTCCCATCAAACCCCCAACTTCTTCCCACAAACACCATCATAACCAAGAAACCCACAACCACAAACCCTTCTTCATCTAACACACCCACTCACTCCCTACTCACAAACCAAAGTCTTTCTTCTCTCATAAAGTTACGAAAAGTTACAACTATCTTGATATATATTACAAGAGCGATACAAAAAAAGGATGGGAATTCCAGTAAAGAAATATTTACGTGTGGTTGTCGCTGAGGAGAGAAGACTTATGAGCACGATTCTAGTTTTTATGATCTAAGAATGCGGCCGAGAAAAGGCGTGTGGGGATTCCTTTTTGCTGAAGGGGTTACGGATTTTAATTAAGGATCAGGATGGATGGCTCGGCCGCAAGCTGCACCTCACTCTCATATCATATTCAATCTCACGTTATGAGCATTTTCATAGTTGTGCTTTGAGATTTCAATTCATTTTAACAAAAGGAAAAAACATGGTAGTTGCTTCGGGTAATGTATACAATTACAAATCTTCTGTACAAGATCCCGATTCACCTCGAAGGATGAACCCATTTTCCGTTCACTTCGGGGGAAAAGATAACGATGAACCTCGAGTCAAATAAATGGACAAAAGACCTCCCTACCCCTCCTGACCATACATATCATGCAAACTCCCGCTATGAGAAAATGCTCAAGACCAAACCAAGTCCTATCTATACACTTCCCTTCTAACATCGTCTGCATATACAACGACTGAAGCTTCTCGAGCTCGTGGTCGTTCAATATATGCAACTTCCGCAGGCCGTCCTCGAGGCGCTTCCTCATAATATCTTTCTCTCTCTGGAGGTGGCATAGCCTCCGTTGGTCGAACGCTGAACTCCCGCGACTGCGGTGGTGGGGCATATTCTCGCGGGAGACCTTCTGGACGAACGCTTTGGATGCGTCCAGCATAGTCCCGCGGGAGTTCGTATCTCACATCTGGGCGAACGCTCATGGCCCGGGCTTCGTACCCTCGCAGGGCATCCTCGCGCGTCTCGTATCTTACTGGCTCAGGTCGTACACTAGGTGCTCTTCCGATATACTCGCGAGGAGCCTCCCTATGAATCTCGTACTTGACCTCAGGACGTACGCTGGGGGCTCTTGGCACGTACTCCCGAGGGACTTCCCCACGGATCTCATATCTCACTGCCTCTGGCCGGACGCTCATAGCACGGGGTGCAAATTCACGAGGCTCACCTGGAGTTCGAGGAGCATACTCCCTAGGCTCTTCACGCACACCTGGGATATACTCACGGGGTACTTCTTCGTAAACCTCGCGACGTGGAGCTCTTGTCTGTATGTACTCTTCTCCAGGGGGTGCCATTGCAGTGGGACGAACCGAGTACTCTCTCTCACGATAAGATCGATAATCTGCTGGTGGCGCCATAGCGTACTCGGGCTGAGTGATGACACGACGAGGAACTGCTGACAATGGCGATGCTCTTCTGTAAATCACACCGTCTTCCTCATATTCTACCGCTGCACGACTTGATACTGTCCTTATAGGGGCTCGCTCATACACGACTTCCTCGCGGTATCTAGCTGGAGGAGCGACAGATTGCCTGAGTGCTGAAGGTGGTGGCGCAACCGATTGTCTAAGTGAGGCTGTTGGCGGTGTTGGATCAATGTACTCACGTCCGTATTCGTCGAGTACAATTCGGACTGGTTGGCGAGGTGGACCCATGGCGGGAGACCTTGGGTCACGTAAGACAGGAGATCGAGAGCGTTCCCGATCCGAGTCTGGTCGTATAATTCTTGGGGCGGGCTCTTTGTAGTATCTAGGCTCTTCAACTCTACGATCGACATATGCTTGTGAAGCGGCTCGAATAGGTCGTCCTTCACCAGACGGCGTAGCGTAAATAGCTGGAGATTGTGGTCGCCGAGCATATGTGTCGCTACTAACACGTCTGTAGCTATCATCTTCTCTCTCCACACGACGATAAACAGGATCAGGACGGCGAAATACTTCGGGCTCGTATCTCTCTTCAACTCGTTCGTATGATCGGGGATCTCGTGGCTCCGGCGCCCGGTCTTGAATTGCGTTAGATGGCTCATGTCTAGGCTGGTCGTCGTAGTTGAGCTCTGCAGCATATCCACCGGACTGTCTTTGTCGTTTTTGAGGTCTAGGTAGAGGAGCTACAGCATATGGCGAAGGAGATTTAGGCTCTGGTTTGATGTAAGGGGAGTCTGGGCTATCGCCAGTGTCCTTAGCCTTTCGTTTGCCCTTTTTTCCTTTCTTTCCCTTCTCTTTCGGTGCCCTTGGAGAGCTGTTGGTACTCGACGTTCCTTCAGCTTGACTTCGCAAAGCCGCGACCTGAGCAGGGGGAGCTCCGTCAATAAGTACCGTGTCTCGCAGAATCGGAGGGTCTCGTGTGGTTGCTAAGGGTGATACTCGGGCAGGCTGAGGGGCTAATGGTGAAAGATCATGGTGAGCACGAACGAGAGGCGACTCTTGTTGGTCAATATGTTGAAGCGCTTGATTGGCGCGAGCAACGGGTGACTCTGGGCGACGGTCGAAGGCTTGCCGAAGAAGTTGATCAGTTGTTTTCTGTGCAGTGACGCGATCAACGTTCTGATTTGATGGAGTTGCAACTCTGCCTTGTAGATTCTGCTCTTGCATACCCAACTCGCCTTTGTTTGTCCGTTTATATATTGAGCCATTGCTTGTGCCTGATTTTTCTGAAATAGGTCCAAAATTACCCAACCCCGGGAGACGCGTTTGAACCTCAAGTGAAGGGACGCCAGACTGCGGCTGAGTTTTCTCTGCTGCTGGTTGATTATTTGTTGATAGCGAAGCCAGGTCTAGAGCAGGACCCCCAACATGACTGTTAGCAGAGGGGACCTGATCGGGACGCTTGTCCACTGATTGCACTTCACCTGGCTCTTTTGGGCCCAGGGAAGAGTTGGACCACTCTGAACTGTCATGCTGACTAGAGTAGAAAGTATTCTCATCAAAAGAATCATCGGTGGGAACATCACTCGCCGTAGTTGCAGGCTGAGCTTGAGTAGAAGTAGCAGGATTGACTAGAGCTTGCGCTCTCACCAAAACTTCGGAAATATCAAAATTGGGAAGCGACTCAGATGTCTGAAGCAAAGCTCTCGCCTTTTGTTTCTGATCCTCAATCTGGTCTCGTAGCGCTCGTTCGAGCCTTTGTCTCTGCAGATTTAATTCAGCTTTGATCAGATCATCAGATTTCTGCAACAAGATCGGATCAATCTCCGAATTGGCAGACTTGGGGGGCTGCTTATTGGTGCTGGGAGTGTGACCGTTGGTAGATACAAGATGCGGCGAGGAATCTTCGGTGCGCGATGCGTCTATGCGAGCTGGGAGAGAAGAATTGGCATTGCCATTGGCGGTAGTACTCGAGATGGTCGTGGAGATGCTGGGTAACGACGAGTTTCGTGCCACTGCCGCTGCGTTCATCGCATTTGTCTTCGCAGTTTTCGTGCTGAGATGAGCAGGAATTTTTACCCGTGGGTGAGTGCCTGCCAGGACAGCATCCCGAAACTGCACAATCTTCTCATATTCCAAGAGCTCTCGCAGCTCTGCTGCAGAAAGTCCTGCCAGGGCGTCGCCATTGCCATTGCCATTTACAGTCGTGGGTGCGACCACCGCCCCTTGGGCCATTCTGCGTCTTCTGGTCTTCTTCCGCCTTCGTCTTCTTCTGCCACGCGCACGCTGGTCAATTAGTTAACAATGTAGAAGTACAAAAAGTACAAGAAACGAGTGTACGGAGAGAGAGCCAAGAAGAGGAAGCAAAATGCACACCAGACACGGACGCTGACTGTTTGGTCGAGGTCGTCGCGCAATGTGTTTTGCAGAGGATGAAGGGGGAGAACGGTCGGCAGAAAAGTACGATCGCTGGACTCTTACTTAAGTAAGCAGCTTGCTACCCCCACCTGCAGCTTCGCTAGATTCACGGTCTAGAGGCACGTGCATCCATAACCTCTGCCAATCCATTTGCCCTCACCATTTCCTCATTGGGATTTTAGTCATACCGACCTGTACAACAATTATTCACTCTTTGAAGACTTATGTTTCGGCAGCCTTTCCGAAACTTCGGCTGTAGACTCCCTAAAAACTCTTCTTTTCGCGCCAAAAATATAAATACCTACAAATCTTTCCCCATCTTACCAACTGCACGTCTTCTTCGTCTTCCTGTACCACCAATCTCTCGACCCTACACATCCACCATGGAGGACTCTAGACCAGTCTTCTTTTTCGATATTGACAATTGTGTACGTCTTTCTACTTCCTCCCAATTTCATGCCCAACTGACCAATCTTTCCAGCTTTATCCCAAGAGTCAGTTGCATCTACCGGACATCTTCCCACAGAGCCCTTGACTCATTTAATCGTATAGGCAAGAAGGTTCACGATCACATGACGAAATTGATCGATGAGTACTTTATGAAGCACCTGGAACTCACTCAAGAAGGAGCTTTTGAACTTCATCAAAGTGGGTATTTCCGATCATTCCTCAAGTGCAACTCATGAAGCCAGAGATTGCGCTCTCGGAGTGTATTTCCCCATTCACTCCCCGACTATCAGGAAAGTAGTGCTGAACTATATCTTGTCTACAGGATACTACAAAGACTACGGGCTAGCAATTGAAGGATTGATTCGCCACCACGAGATTGATCCCCTCGAATACAACCGCCAAGTAGACGATGCACTACCTCTCGACGACATCATCCTGCCCGACCCAGAACTGCGAAAGTTCCTTCAAGGCATCGACACTTCCAAAGTTAAGCTCTGGCTCTTCACCAACGCCTACATCACCCATGGCCAGCGTGTTGTTCGTCTCCTTGGAGTAGATGATCTCTTTGAAGGCATGACATACTGCGACTATGGCGTAGAGCCAATCATCTGTAAGCCATACACGGCAATGTTTGAAAAGGGTATGCTCGAGGCTGGAGTTAAAGAAATGAAGGATTGCTGGTTTGTTGGTAAGAGCAATGCTATAAACCAAGGATATGCCCCAAAGCTAATGTTTTTAGATGATTCGGCTATGAACTGCAAGAAGGCAGAGGAATTGGGATGGACCACTACGCATCTTGTCGAAGAGGGTGAACCTCTGCCAGCAGTGAAGCCTTGCCAGCATCAGATCCGGCACTTGAACGAGCTGAAGACGTTGTTTCCTCAATTCTTCAAGACCCCATAGATCCAGGCGGATTTTGCATAGCTTTTTCCTAGACATGAGAGCACCCTAGATAGCTTTTTGGTAGACACCTTCTTGCTGCATAGAACTTAGACGACCTTACGAACCCTTGGCGCATGGCATAGTTTTGCAATAGATCAATTTGCCACCTAACTCCTTGATGGGTATTCCAAACGCCGTGATTTACAAACACATGCCAGCCTGACGTGCATCCTGTATGACCGCAAGAATCACGGTCGCTTGATGTTCCGAATGACGACGTCTAACTTCGCCTGCGAAATGTCCTTCTCCTTCAATGCCTGCTTTCGCTCTGCCTCTGAAACCTTGAGTTCCTCTTCCAGCTGTTTTATCGTTTGCTTCTGGTCACTCTCGCTATTATCTAGACCAGGAAGGGATGATATAATCAGTTCGATTTGCTGTTCTTTCATGATCGCGTCTTGCGCTAGCTCTGTCATTCCGTCCTTGAGTTGTTCTGCCGGGTATGGCTCAACTTGGAAGATGTTAGCAATCCGCTATTCGGCGCAGAGAATGGCGATGCCTACCATCTTGAGGATCCGCTGGCGCGCCTTCGTGTTCTTTCTTGGTGTCTCGGATGCTGTCGTTCTTGCTTAGGGTCTGGAGGTCGTGATGTTTGTGTACGTAGTAGATTGCAGCGACAAATTGGTTCGCCAGCTGGAAAAGAGTCAGCGCCAGTCTTGCGCGGTAGAAATTAGAATATACCTGATCAACAGCATCCTGAAGCTGAGTCAACCGATCTGCCATGGTGTGTGGTTGAATTATGAATTAATTTGGTGCAGGACGTACTCCGTACAGGACAAGGACGAAGCTGCTATGCGATAGCCAGCAGGGTTCCTGAGCGGGAGCTTAAGTGGGTCATGCGCAACCAATCACAACACGACACCGGCTCTCCCGATCAAATCTCCGATTATCATTCCCAGAGTCACCATCTGACGGGAACTTTTTTCAAACTTCGTCTTCTCATGTGTGAATCCACAAAGCAACTTTCACTCATATCCTCGTGGATTGCACAACATCGGCAAATCAAACCTCCTCCCTATGCTATGGGCACGGTCTTCCTTGCGGGCTTTCCGTCTTCCTCAAAAATGGCAAACATTCCGGAAATGCAGTACAAACGCCCAGGCAGCGGAGTCAAAGGAGATGCAAGGCACAAACGAGATAGATGAATTGACTTGGCCTGAGTCGAGAAGTCCTTATCATCACGATCTCACAAGTTACCTTGGATACGCCAAACGCATCAATCTGGATACTACCACTACCACGTATGTGGGAACTCACTTTGAATACACCACTAAAGCTGCATTGGAACGCTTGGGGATGTCTTTGGTACGAATAGGTGGTGCTAATGATTGCGGTATTGATCTACTGGGAACTTGGAGTTTGCCATCATCAATGGAGCCACTCCAAGTTCTCATTCAGTGCAAAGCACACGTCAGAAAGGTCGACCCTTACGCAGCAAGAGAGCTAGAAGGTGCATTCGTGGGTGCTCCTACGGGATGGAGAGGCCCTGGGGTGTTGGGTTTCCTTGTAGGCCATGATCCCGCTACCAAGGGCGTGCGAGACGCCATGGGGAGGAGCAGGTGGCCCATGGGTTACGTGTGCTGTGAGAGAGACGGCAATATTTTACAGCTGCTGTGGAATAAGAGGGCTGGCCAAGAGGGTTTGGATGGTATTGGCGTGGAGGTCAAATATGCTGGTGGTGAGAAAGATGAAAAGGAGATTGTCCTCACCTGGAAGGGAGAGGTCATCTAGAAAGTTCCCCCCAACTTGTTTTACAGCATCCGGATATTACATCCAGTGTCAATGTTTGTGGTCACACTATCCGTCTTGATACACACGCAACATCGCGGAAGTGATTGCTCAGATGCATCTTGGCTGGACGCGGAGCATATCGTCTATAAGATTGCAGGGCGGGCATCACCATCTACTTGCTTTCCTAGGTATGCGTACCACTATCAAATCCAGTTCACACCACCACGAAAATACCAATTCAGAAGGACTTCTTAGCAAAATACTGCTGCGATCAGTTGTCGCAGCTCTGCAAAGAACAAGATGTGTCATCAAGTCATCCAAATCTTCGAATGTGGACACAACACCGGAGCCAAAACGATACGATGCGAGGAACCAGAAGTCGAGTGCAATGAACTCTTCATTCGACATGAGCTGGAAGACATCATGAGACTATGTGCAGTACGCCAAAAACACAGAGTATGACTTGATATATGTCTAACAAAGTTAGCGATGTCAAAGGAAAGAGGATGCACGACAGGCATTGCGAGCTCAGAGAGGCGCTATCGAGGATGAAGGCTATTGGTCTTGATACGTGCTTTGGCGGTAGCTCTTCATGACGACGAGATGATGTCAATCAATAATGTGAGTTTTATTTGACGGGGTTTTCTGATTTTAAGTCTAATTTATGTTCAACAGACTATATTCCAAATTGAATCGTACCTTTTCCAGCTTCAATTCCTCGCTGGCCATGAGTTTATATACGACCGAGACGCCAAAATGCCTATGATCGCTTGTGTCGGAGAAAGAGAAACTTGTGATTCCTCTGAAAGTTCCGAGTTTGCTCAAGCTTAAGCCTCAAGTACTAAGATTGAAGCGAGGGGGAATTCAAGGACTGCTCTAAATCAGTCCTCTCGCCAGCCTCTCAATCACCTCCTCTCATACCCCACTCTCCCAATATACCGAACTCTCCCACCTTGCTTCCCTTCCAACCCACTTCAACCACAACCTCGCCCTAACATCCACCCCACACCCAACACACCTCACCGCACTCAACCTCACATCCCTTTGCAAATCCCCCCTTCTCCTGCCCCCATTACCTCCTACCCATCGCCATCCGAACTCTCGTGTCATTACTTCCACCCGCGCCATCTCATGCCCATCTTCACTTTTCTGGATGAACAGAACAGCCCACTGGAACGAACTTGGTGCTTCGGGTGTCAGCTCCTCGTGTCGGGTCCAGAATTCGTGTGTTTGAGCACATCTGTTATTGGCGCAGGAGTGCGTGGTTACATAGCGGGAGCCTATGGGTATGAATTGCGGGTTCGCAAGTGTTAAGCTCGAGGTGCTGCTCCTTTCACTTAACGCATCTGCCATTGCGTCAAAGGAGGGCACGTTAAGCATGTTATCGGCTTGTGCTCGAGTTACAACATCGTTATCCCCTCCATTACTGCCATTCTCATTAGTAGATCCAACCTCGTCGTCTACGCAAAGTGGTTCTCCAAGCAGACCAGTTTGCTCTTCCGTCGACTCTTTTGTATTTTTCGAGCCAGAGATTAGTTTTCTCCAAGACATGCCTCGCAATCTTTCCAAACTCAGTCTTTTTGGGGTATCCATCGTTGATTGGGGGTTTCTTGTTCCTTTTTGTGTTTTTGGTATGCCTTTTTGGAGATTTCTAGTTGGCTTTGAGTTTGTTTTAAGATTGGTAGAAGATCTATACTTTGTCGTGTTTATATGCTGAAAAGTTCGTGGGGGATGTGAATGCTGTGTCGGAGGTATGTGATTGGTTCGTTGTTTGTTTAGAGGAAATCGGTTTCTGAAAAGATAGTATTAATTGATCGCGGAGTTCTGAATCGAGTGTATCTTATCTTCCCTATAACCCAAACGCAATTTTTGAACAGTCGGGCATTTGGAGTGGATAGGATTCTTGAATCCCATCAGTATTAACGGCTGCTTGTTTACTCGGTATAAAATCCAGCGAGTCAAAGACTATGGGAGTTATCAATCAGATGGGCCGTGTTTGGGTATAAAAAATCGCGTTTAAATTATGGAGGAGATAATATGAGAGGTACAAGAAATCCAAGCCTCGAAATACGATCAGCGACCAACCACAAACCCCATCCAACTCTCCCACCACACCCTCACCCATCCCCTCTCACTCCCCTCCCCATCCTCTCCATCCCAAACCACCCACCTCCCTTCCCTCCCCCACTCCAACACCAACATCGTACTGACCTCCCTACCACACCCAACACACTTTACACTCCCCAGCCTTAACCCACACACTGTCTTCTTCCTGTTGCTCCAGGGCTCATGAGTAATTAATTCTTCCTTGATTACCCTGTTGTTTTGTTTGAATTGGAGGTATAAGTGGAATGTTTGGGTTGCTGAGGGTGGGTGTTCTGAGGGTGGGTGTTCTGAGGGTGGGTGTTCTGAGGGTGGTTGTTCTTGGCGGGTCTAGAGGGGGTGTATTTGTGGACAGGTGAGGTGGGGACAGGGGTGGGTGGTTAGATGGCGGGTGGTTAGGAGGGTGAGGAGGGGGTTTGGTGGGGAGTGAGTGATGGGGAGATTTGTGCTTGTAGTTGTGGTTGTAGGCGTTCTGTCTTGCTTGTCTTTCTTTTCAGTTTTAGCGGGATTTCTGCTCTCTAATGGACTGTTGAGGTTCTTGCTTGTTGAGTCTCGCTTTTCTGAGTCGCTGGTTGAAGTATACTCCACTTCTGCGCCGTTTTTGTCTTGAGAGTTACCCAGGTTGCGTCTCTTCAGGTTCTGAGATAACACTTTCAGTTTCTTTAGGATTTTCATCTTGGCAAAAGGGGTTTCTGCCTATGAACTTCACTGTATCCTCTTTGTGTTGTGTTTCTGTTTGGATCCACATCATCCTAGCTAGTCACGTGTAGTCGGCGCAGCCGGCTATACCTCGTATCCTCTCCTTAGACCTCTTCTCTACTACACAGAAACCAGAACCACTCTACGAGTACTCATACCTGTGAAACCAACACTACAGAAATTAATTTTAATTAAATCTTAAAAAATAATAATATAAAGTAAATAAATATAAACTTTTATATTATTTAATTTAAAAATCAAAATAATAAATTCAAATAAACTTTAAAAATATAATTATTAAAATCGAATCGAAAATATATTAAATTAAAATATTAATTAATAATAAGATTCTATATTTTACAAATCGATTCTCAATTAAAATAATCGATTATAATATTTAATAACTAAATATAAAAGATTTTAAAGAAATAATTAAATATTTATATTATAAATATAATTCTTAATATTAATTTACGATATTTGTTATATTTAAAAATTATTATTTTTAATAAAATAATAATAAAGATTTAAAATAAATTATATAAATAAAATAGAAAATATTAATTATTTAAGATTTTTATCTTCGAAAATTTATATTATTTAAAAAAGGTTTTTATTAAAAATTATAATAAACGATTAAATCAATTTTAAAGAATTATATATATTATAGAATTCTTATAAGAAATATTATATTATTATAATAATATTAAAGAAAATATAAGTTATTTTATTAATTTTAATTCTTAAGAAAAATAATAACTTATTTAATTTTCTTTTTTTAAAAGATAACAATAATATATTTAAATTAATGATATTTTAATTAAAAACTTTAATATATAAAATCGTATATTTAAAAAATAATAGATTATAAATTTTAATTTTCTTATTTTTTAATATTTTAAATATTTTTATATTATAATATAAATAATATATATTAATAAAAGTGTTGGAATTGGTCCTCTGCCAAGTTCCGGCATATAGTTTAGGTGGTTTTAGGTCGCATATGCAACTGTAGATCGGACGTTTTAGGTCTTAAAACGAC
>QYAP01000464.1:0-63622 GCA_003988905.1 Hymenotorrendiella dingleyae
GTTGAGAAAATACGTGTCAAAGATAGTGGGTAGTAAAATAGGAAAAAGTGATCGGCTCGGTGTCCTGATCGGCTCGGTGTACAACCACGTTAATATTAAATAATTCGATTAAGATATAATATTATAATATTAAAAACCCGAGATATTAAAAATAGGAATTATATAAGATTTAAGTATAATATTAAATAATAAAAAATAATATAAAAGTAAAGAATAAAAGGAATTTAAAGTAAATTAATCTTCTTTTAATAAAGGGTTTTCTTTTTAAATAATAATTTTATTTTTAAATTAATATTATATTAAATTTCTATTATAGAAATTATATAAAAGAAAATTAAAATAGTATTAAAAATTTATAATTAAAATATTAATAACTTTTTATTTTATTTTTAAAGTATAAATTAATCCTTTTTTCATTAAATAAAGAAATTTATATATTAATATTATATATATTATTATAAATCTTTTTTTAAATTTTTATAATAAGATTATTTCTTCTTTTATCCTTTTAATTTATAAGTTATTAGGTCGTTTTAAAAGAAATTTATATAGAATTTATAATAATAATATTTTAATAAAATATTAATCTTATTAAATATATAAAAAAATTCCTTATAATTTATTATAAGATTCTTATATTTAAAGAAGAAGATATAAAGATTATAAAAACGATTATTATTATAAATATATATATTATTTTATTCTTATTCTTATTAATATAAGAATATATAATAATATCTAATAAAAATAAATAAAAAGAAAAATTTATTAAAAAGTTTATTTAATAAAGAAATATAAATTCTTTCTCTAATAAACTAAGTAAATATAGAATTAATAACTATAATAATATTCTAATACCTCTGCTCCCTTCTTTTATCTTCTTTTTTTAGTCCTTTTTTATAGATATTTTTCTTTAATTCTTAATTATTTAATATTTATACTTTTATTTATTTTCTTTTAAATTTAATTAAACGAAAAAATTAAATATTTTTCCTTTTTTAAAACCTTTAAATCCTAACTAAAAAATAAACAATAACTTATTAATAATTATATAATAATAATAGATATTATAATTATTATATATATTTCCACGGAATTAGAATAGATTCTAAATAATAAATAAATAAATAAATATTCGAGGATTATAAGATTATTTAATAGAGTTAAAGGGGTAAAGGTAATTAAAAGGATTATAAAAAATAATTAAGGGAAGAAATTTAAGGAGAATAAAAAGAGTTTAAATTATTAAGGGAATGAATTAAAAGGTATTTAATAGTTAATATTTTAATTTTAATAAATTTCTAAGAGATAAACGATTAGTTTTTATTATTAAGAGTTATAGGAAATATTATCTCTTATAATCATTAATAATCAATTCTATTTATTTCGCTTAAATTTAAAAGATTTTATATGATTTTTATTTAATCGAATCTTAAATAGAATTAATCGTTAATATATTAATAAAAAGCATAATATTATTATCTTTATGATTACGAAAAAATATTCTTATTAAATTATATATATTCTTTAACCCTAATAAAAAACTATATCTTAATTTTAATTATTCGATAAATATCCCTAAAAACTTAATAATAAATTTAAATATAAGATATAAAATTATTTACTATAATCGATAAACATATTATAATAGATAAGATAATCCTAGAAATTAAACTACCTAGAGAATAAGCGATATATAAAACCCCAACCACATAAGTACACCTCTATATCATATAATTTCCCCCCTTTAACTCGCGTACTCCTATAACCAATACGATAAATATATGCAAAACATCAAAAATAATTTCTGCATCATAAATAGGAACATAGAAATTCTGAATATTCAATAGACGTTTAAGGAGACATCAAAGATTACTTATCGGATAAATGATGGTTTACGCGATGGAAGGGAGGAGAAGGGGGAATGTCACGTGAGAATTTAAATTGATTGTTGGCAGTGAAAAGGGTAAAGAGAGCACATTCCGGGATCTCATACTTGTGTAGTTTGGACCGCGGCAGTTTGAAAACAAAACAGTCAATGCTGTTTACAAATGCTAAGCGTTTGATTTATTCAAGTGAGCAAATATATTTCCGGACGAAGCGTAGGCCGACACTACTCCATCACCACACTATCTAGATCCTGGTAGCGTCACCCACCTCATATTTCACTCATAACTATAAAGCCGCGAAGCCCTCCCCAAAATCTTTCATTCAGTTCCATTCGCAAAAGTTTTCCAAGTTAAAATTCCAACACACCTTTAATTGATTTGCAAATCATTCATTGCCCCCATTCACCCGCAAAATGTCATCGAGCTCTACAATTCGCTCGGGTACAATCACTCCGGCCAGCGCCTAGCAATGGATGGATTCTGCTTCTTTTCTTTTCTGGCGCATTTGCCGCCTTTATCGTGCTCATTCGTTTAAAACATGTGGCGAGACAGTATTTGGATGGCTTTAGGGGAAATAGTTTATGCCATTCATCAGCTTACAGCATCATCTTCTCTTACCCTACTTTTAAGCCCAATTCACTCAAATATTCTGGCTCAATTCTCCATCATCCAGTTCCAGAATTAACCCTATGTTAGTATTGTAGAGGACTTGGAATCTAGATTGATTCCGCTTAGCCATCTGGTGCATAAAACCCTCATTGTGCCATACTTGAATGGAGAATGAAAGCCTGAACGGGAGAGCCTCTCCCATGAATGAAACCTCTCCCGTTTTCAAGGATACCTTTCATTTTGGGCCTCATTGTGCAACACCCATGAGAGAGAATCAAGTTAGAATGGGAGAGTTTCTCCCGTGAACGAAACCTCTCCCGTTTTCAAGACCACCTTTCATTTTGAACCTCATTGTGCGAGACCTTTAGAGAGAATCAAGTTAGAATGGGAAAGTTTCTCCCGTGAACAAAACCTCTCCCGTTTTCAAGAACACCTTTCATTTTGGGCCTCATTGTGCAACACCCATGATAGAGAATTAAGTTATAATGGGAGAGCCTCTCCCGTTTTTTGAACCACTTCCATTCTAAACCGCATTTACCAGATTCTACACCCTCTAATCAAGCTTCATATAGATCTTCCTCGACCTCCTCTACCTCTGCTTCAACTTTCTTCTTTTTAGACTTTCTCAATCCCAATCTTTGGAACATTCTTCCAAGTTTCTTCCCCTTTGGTCTAGCGCTGGGTCCAGGGTCCTGCAGCACTCTGTTCGGCGATTTGATAACGCAGATCCTCTTCCTCAAGCTCTTTCTGAATATATTCCACCCAGCTTTTACTGAGAAGTGTGTTTGCCAACCAGGATTTAGTTGCAAGTGTGTCTGGGTGCTCCTTCCCTAAAACAGTTTCCTCCGATGCTAACGTTTCCTTGTACATATCCAGCGCTTCATCCCTCTTTCCTTGTTTGTATAAGGTGTTTGCCAACCAGGATTTAGTTGCAAGTGTGTCTGGATGTTCCTTCCCTAAAACAGTTTCCTCCGATGCTAACGTTTCCTTGTACATATCCAGCGCTTCATCCCTCTTTCCCTGCTTGTATAAGGTGTTTGCCAACCAGGATTTAGTTGCAAGTGTGTCTGGGTGCTCCTTCCCTAAAACAGTTTCCTGCAATGATAACGTTTCCTTGTACATATTCAGCCCTTCATCTCTCTTTCCCTGTTCGCATAAGGTGTTTGCCAACCAGGATTTAGTTGCAAGTGTGTCTGGATGCTCCTTCCCTGAAACAGTTTCCCGCGATGCTAACGTTTCCTTGAACATATTCAGCGCTTCCTCTCTCTTCCCCTGCGTGTATAAGGTTTTTGCCAACCAAAATTTAATTGCTAACGTCTCAGGGTGCTCCTTCCCTAATACCGTCTCTTCTAACAGTAACGTCTCCTGAAATATTTTTTCGCATTCAATATATTTCTGTTGCTCGAAAAGCACCATTCCAAGGTCATTCTGACTTATAAGCGTATTTGGGTGCTCCTTCCCCAATACCTTCTCGCGTAAAATAAGCACTTCTCGAATTAAACTCTCAGCTTCGGTATACTTGCATTGTATAACTAGAACTCGTCCAAGGCAAGCCAGAGACGTGAGCGTCTCCTGTCGCTCTTTCCCTGATATTCTCTCCCTTAATGCTACTACCTCCCGTAATAATTCCTCGGCTTCGGCGTACTTTTTTTCGTCTCTCAATACATTCCCAAGAGCACGCATAGAACGCAGTGTAACTGCATGCTCTTTCCCTAGAACCTGGCATAATACTAGAGCTTCTCGGAGTTTGATTTCTGCCTCAGCACTCCTCCCTAGACGGCCCAAAGCTCGCGCAAAGAATTCTAGACTAGCCAGTGTTGACGAATCTCCCTCACCCAGCGCGTCTCTTTTCAATTCCCAGACCCGTCTAGATGTTTCAAGTGCTGTCTGATATTGACCCGAACCTTCCTGATTGGCCGCAATCTTGAAGAGTAGGTCCATTCTGGAAGTGTCTTGATTTGGTATTTCGGGAGATTCAGCAACGTAAATCGCATGAGGAAGGCACCCCAGCCACATCTGCCTCTCGTTCCCCGTGTCGTTTGGATTCCATGGAAGAATTCTAACCATTCGATCCATTGTATTCCGTGACCAGTATGACAACTCTTTCCCGGATCGCAGCCAATTACGCATTGCGAGGTGAACTAGTCGATGCATATCATATCTCTCATTCGGTGTCTCGAAGACGAATGCGTAGCCTTTCAGCAACCCAATGGCCGTCGTCCTTTGAATCGGTGTCGGCGCATTCGGTAATAGAACTCCTTCAATTCCCTTTGGTAGTAGACATGCCATACATGCTAGATAATCGATAGCAAGCTGGTTCTGGCCGCGGATTTGTTCGAATGAGATGAGCCACGTAGCAGTCACTGGATTTCTTGTTTCATGGCCCCGATATCTTCCCTTATCTTCGAAATCTTCTTCAAGAAGTTCAACTTGGTTGTCCTCGCTGTCTTCGAATAATGAGATATATTTTGAAACTGAAATTGTGTTCTGCCAAATATAAGCAGCCGCCTGAATTATTGCAAGTGGCAAATACGTCAGAAGCTCTAGCAAACGAAGTATCGATTCATCGCTTTCAAGCTTCGGTCTGCGAATACGACTTTTCAGGAGTTCTTCGGCTTCCCCATGGTCCATTCTTATGACTTCCATGTCGTGGTCTGGCTCGAGCATGCTGACGACTTTCTTTGATCGAGTAGTGAAGAGGATTGAGCCTTTGCGGCTGCGTGGGAGGTATTCGATCAAACATGGCAAGGTACTGCCCCCAGGTTTCCCAAAGAGTACCTCGACATCATCAGCGTTATCGACGATCAGTAACCATTCCCCGGACTTCTCATCATCAAGATAACTTTTCACTAATTCCTTAACATTTGCTCCGTCGGCCGTAATTCCTGGTATTTGTAACTGTTTCGCAATTTTGAGATAAGCGTCCTCGAATGTAGCAGTCGTGACCGCTGGAACCCAAAATATGCCACATTGGGGACGAGACGTGCGTCTACGATGTGCAAACTCCAATGCAATTCTAGTCTTGCCAACACCCCCAAGTCCATATATGGCGACGCGTTGGCAGCGATCAGTTGATACAAAGTTTTCTTCGAGTTCGTCCATTTGATGTTTTCGGCCGACAAAAGATTGATTGCGCTCGAGAGGAACTATCCAGTTCGCTGTAGACCACGATTTGGTTAGCTCTGTTGACATTGAGTGTGGTCTTGAAGTTTCACACCCATCTCTTCCGTTTTTGGTCTCCATTCTCTATTGCGGTCTGACACAATGGGAGTAAAATGGGAGAGGTTCTGAAAACGGGACAACTCTCCCATTCTACCTTGAATGTCTATGCTAGACTGACAAAATGAGGATAAAATTAAAGAGGCTTTGGAAACGGGAGAACTCTCTATGCCGGTCCCGCACAAAGAGGCTACACACGGGAGTGGAGTGGTTCTCTAAACCAATTAATGCGATATATTGTGAATTTGTGAAACGTCTGTCTACCGCATCGATTGATTCATGAGATTGACCCTTCTCTGCCATTCCAATCTCTATCCTCATAGATTTTCTGGCGCAATCAAGCTCAAAATGGAAGGCAGGAGGACCCGCAAACCAATTCATGCGGTGTATCGAGGTCGAATTGCTCCTTCGAGGGAACCAGGAGCAGGATAGAATCCTACGACTTACTTGATAAGCCCGCGACCACACCCGGGTTCATGGTGTAAAGTATCTCCCGGGCGGCCACTGCCGCAGTAGTCGCTGCGTATGGTTTCCACTGATCATTCTTGTGAGAATCCGCGTAATCCGAAATCCCCCTAATTACCAAACAGTTCCGCCTCCCCAAAACACCGGCTGCCTCCATTTCGAAGCACATGGCGTTTGTATTCTTTCCTATGTTGTCCCTAACACTGGCATCCTTGACGACCGAGCTCCCACTCGCGATGGTCCCAAAATGCAATTGGAAATCCTCGGACTTCGTTTAATGATGAGACCTGAGTCGCATGAAGTGCAATCTCGTTTCCCGGTCTCGCTGTGGTGGTTGGTCGCTTGGAAGAGGACATCTTTGGTCGAGCCTGGGGAAGCGAAGATACTCGGTGAATGCGAGCGGCCTACGCAACTTTCGAAATTTTCTTGGAGATTCGTCGCGCCTTCGAAGAGATTTTGTTTGAGTTTGGTGAGAGCGTTCAAGATACGACGGTCAGGTGGAGGAAAGTTGCTCACGCCTATAGCTCCACCATCAACTATTCTGCCTCCGTCCCATTGCACAACTGCATGGCCATCGTTCCTGGCCCATCCAATAACCACATCTCCTAAACGAACATCATCGTTGGGATCTTCTTCGGGCGGGTTGTGCGGAATTCCTCCTCCAATTCCGAGTAGCAAGGTTGCCCTGAGATTAGGGAATGACTGAGCAAGCGGGTTGATGAGATGGCTCGCAGAGGCTATCCCAGTATCTCCAAGAGGCAACGAGGCAATGACAACATTGTGGTTATTGACAGAGCCACATGTGTATTGATTGTCGTCGTACGTGACATCGATGAGCGGATCTCCATGTCTCTCTTCCAGCATCAACGAGGCTGCGGATAATTCGATGGGTAAAGGGCAAACCAACGCAATAGTATACGCTTTTGGATCAAGCTTCGGCAGGCCCGCCATGATGTAGACTTGAAATTATGGACAGTGAATAATAGCGCAATATGATAGTGAATATTTGGACGCGATAGCGAGAAGAGAGGAAATTTATTGAGAACGAGGCTAGGACGACATAGAAGAGGATGGAATGTGAAGGGTGAGAAATTCATGCATAGCCACGATCGATCCCAGCAATTGCATACCGGGCGCACGTCGAGGCTGGACTTTGGCCCTGCTGAAGACCTCAATGCAACCACACCTCTTCTTTTTTGATCCGTGTTGTAGCAAATCATAGAAGAAGGTCAAGATCAAACCATAATAGGTCAATATGCTTCAAGCCAACCAAGAATTCCCGGCGGCTATTTTGCTCTGGTCACTCTTACGGAGTCTTACCTGATTTGTGGGTAGTGAGAAGACCGTAACTCGAAATAGCAGACTGTAAGACTATTTGAATCGAACAATATCGTCGCAGACCAAATCATCTACGTGAGACCTTTCCCAAATTAGTATTTTCCCAGTAAATTGCACCGCAAAAAAGAGGGAATTAGGCTGCTTTAAGAAAGGGGTAGAAAAGAGCTTACTAAGCACCAGTGCCAGCCACTTTGCCGTCACGCTATCCAACTTACTGCTTCCCTTCTTCCACGGAAAGGCCAATAGCAAAAATCTGCTGTCCTTTATCTTTACCTAACACTGCGGGTCGGGACTCATCAGAAAAGGAAAAGGGGGACCTTAGGCGGTCGGTCAACAAAGCTTACTGTCGCAAACCGGAAGTGGCTCGGAGATCTCCCGGCATGACGCAGGGAGAGCTTACATGGGCAGGGGTATATTATATGTACCCCGCCTCCAAGAGCTTCCACCAAGAGCTTCATCTAATCTTGTGCAGCTTTGACAGCTCTCTCTCTCTCTCAATAGTTAAACTACAGACATAAAGAACATTTGTCCAGAAATATCCAAAGCAATCCGCAAACATGGCAGAAAAAACTATCGCAACGCTCGATGTATGTTCTCTGTGACACCCTTTTTACGCATCAGCAACAAAGTCAATTGAGCTCAATTGAGCTCCACGACAACGCTTATACAAAAAGATAATCAAGCTAACAACTCCAACCAATAGTCCTCAATCGTTGACCGCCTCCCATTCTCCTCTAATCTCCTCTTCTCCGCCAAAACCGAAAAGAAGCTCACCTTCGAAGAAATTGCTTCCAAAATAGGCCGATCGGAAATGGCCGTCGCAGCACTATTCTACGGCCAAGCAATGGCTCAACCGGGAGACGTCAAAATCCTCTCTTCACTCCTCGGCATCCCAGAATCTGAACTCGAAGCCGAACTCGCACATGGATTCCCAGATCGCGGTCGGGCTGGACCTATGCCGCCTGTCGAGCCGTTGATATACAGGTTGTACGAGATTGTGCAGAATTACGGATATGCGTACAAGGCAGTGTTGAACGAGAAGTTTGGGGATGGGATTATGAGTGGGGTTAACTTCACTACCAAGGTGGAGAAGGAGGTTGATGATAGTGGCGAGTGGGCTGTTATTACTTTGAGGGGAAAGTGGTAAGTTTTCGGATAGCATATCCAATTGTAAAGAACATGCTGACAACTATGCTTGAAGGCTTCCATTTGGCCTCCGCTAGGGATGTCCAAATCCGATGCAATGGTAACTGGAAATTTTGTCAGGTGTGTTAAATTTGTGACGGGACGATGATTTTCTCGCTAGCATGCATTTTCCCGCTCAATTCATGCATGGAATCTATAATTCGGATCATATGGCGTACTGTGAGCTCTTGAACTTACCTGTATCCGCTCTTTTGTAGGGTGCTCTTCTCTAATCAGGAAGTTGGTACTTGTGAAGTTATCATTAATGAATTTCAAGTGATTCTCCCCAGTTCAGGGCTTGTTGTTCCAGCTACCCAGTTGAGTTTTAGTACAAATTTACTGTAGATGCTACAATGAATCTAGGTACACTGGAGATGTATTTATTTGCCTGGCCTTCGTAAAATGCGTCCTAAATGGCCCTGTTTTATAGAGCTACGAGGAGAATGGAGGAGTGGAGGCTTCGGAGGATCAAGGGGCTAATTAGATTTCATTTCCGATGGCCGACTACAACCAACCTATATAACTAAAACGCTGGACATCCAGGAGCTTTCAAGCCTTCAAGCCAATCAATTCAACCTTTCAAATTTTCTTTTTCAAGCACATGCAAAGTATCATCATACAAAAAGCATCTTTTTTGTTACCAGAGTTCTACTAAATAAATAACACTACTGTTAGCACAATAATAAGCATCCAGGCAGGAGCACACTCAAGTAAGAACAAAACTTCAAGGTATAACACACTTCGGAGTAGCAATCCCAGCAAAAAAACTAACACCAACAAAAAGTAACCCAAACAAAGGCATCAGCACCACAAGCACAGGCAAAAGTACACTTTAAAATACAATACACTTCGGAGTAACAATCCTAGTAGGAAAACTAGCTCTAATAAAAGCTCAGAAACACAAGCCCAACAAGCAATTACAAAGGAGCACTAAAGGGGAATAATCAAACAAACACACCAGAACACACAATCTAAAATCCACTACTAACAAAGCATTCACACAAAGAAACCTCATTCAAATCAATATAAATTCGAATTGATACGAAATATCTCTTTCACACGGCATATATAGCGTAAGGCACATATAGGGAGAGCCGAGAAGATGGAGACGGATAAACGGATGGGGAGAACTACACTCTTTCTATTTTTCCCACAAAAGCTTTCAAACCTTCAAACCAATCAATTCAACCTTTCAACCTACCACCATCCCCATCTTAGCCACCTATATAGCATTGATATTAGCATCTTACCCCTTTTCAAGGGAGCATACGGCTGCCATATAAGCGTTATAGGCTTTAAAGGATTCAATCTCCTAATCTAAAAGAAAACCCCCTACCAGATGACTTACAAGCCAAGTACAAAACACAAACAAACCATCATCTTCTTGAAGTAAGCGCAGCGAGCTAAGAATGCAGGCGGCTGCTCCGAGAGCACGGAATAAGCTATTTAGTCTTTATTTTGTTATTTTGCTGAGAAAAGTTCGTCTTGTCTTTTGCGCAAGGGTGCAAGTTTATTTTTTGGCTCTTTGAGGCTTCAATTTGCCCATGGTTTAGACTTCCCGTCTCATCTTGAGGTAAAGAAAGTTGGTTCATTTACTCTTTAAGCGAAATTTTTGGTTGGGTACCCAATGCGGAGTCCAATGTATAGCAGAGCCGAATACTAGTGAATATGTTTTGGCGAGCTAACCGAGATTAGGGCTTCTCTTTGAGGGGATTATTTCATCATAACCACTCCGATAAACACTGCTCGCTTTCCAAATCAACACCATCTCCATTACCAGCGACCTGCGACGCAAAGAGAACATGACCACCAAACCGTGTCCGGTCGTTGAACCCATCAGGATGTCTTTGCCATCATCCAGCGGTCTTGTTCTACGGGAGAAAGAAAGAGCCGTAGCTAAGGAGACCTTGGAAGAAGTCAGCAGTGGTACTAAGGATGGTATGTCAACTGTTTGACCACAGCACTTGTTTATCTATACTAACAGCTCTTTCTCAAGAAAACCAACTGAACAAGCTCTCTCCCGAACTCCTCATCAAAGTCCTCCAATACCTAAAGCCTACACACGCCGCCGTCTTCGGACTCACCTGCCGTCGCGTCTATACCAGCCACTGGGAGATGAACGGCGCGATTCCTATCCACATAGTGGACGCTCGCACTCCCAGAGACACCCGCTACTACGTTGCCCGTGCAGAAATGAGAAGCCTCATCCATCAATTCATGATCAATGGCGGTTACGAAACTACTCCTATCTACGTCCGCGAATATGGCTGCTCGTTCCTCAAATATCGGAAATCGACAGCAGTTGAAGCGCGGGGAAGCAGAGTTGTGTGGGAGGGAGATGAGACGTCGGATGGGATTATGAGGCATTGGGGAAGGAGAATGCGTGAGAAAATGCCGACAAAGTTGAGAGGGGATTATCCTTGAAAGGCATTTTGGCACTTGGATTATTGGGAATAGCTGTTGGGCAGATGGAGGAGAGCATTGCCGCCTTGAAAGTCTGCACTTAATTACCTTTGCTGCAAAGAAGCAATAATCCACTGTTTCGCTTCACCATATGCACTACTGTATATCCAATTGTCTCTCTTGCGTGATTTATCTTGTCTTTCGCCCCTTAGGTGCAAGCTATGTTGTTTTGGGCCTATGAGCTACTCTTGGCATAAAGTGTAGTTCTTGTATGGGATTCAGATCTCGTTCAATTATCTTCCAAACCAACAGTACAACTGACTATTTGTTGCTCGAGGTACACATAATAGAGGAAACTTGAAAACTACAGAATAGAGAAACAAAAGAGTCGGGTTCACGGTCGCTACTTGGACAGTGACATGCATCATATTCACGTTGATCTAGCAACACAACCGGCTACTGACGAACAAGCAACCGATAACACCGCACACTGCTAGAGCATTACCTCCCGATAACGGCACTAGTGTCATGGCCCGTGCATTTGAAGACAAATAATACTCCCGCATCGGACCTCTTTGAGAACTTGCAACCAAATCCGATCTATCTTGAACATCAACCTTCGGCATCACAACACTTCCACGCACTGAAGTGTAACAAAGCATTTCATCATGACTGACGCGAGTACCGACACCAGCGATCTCGAGGCTAAAGAAAAGACCGTCGCGATGCCATTCTTCACATTACCTGCGAGCTCGCCACTTGGAACAAGCCCAAGATTTTGACCAAGGGCGCCTCCGAAGAAGAAAACGATACAGGCAAAGGCAAGTCAACTACCCCAGTGCTATATAGCGCACACTAACGAAGCAATAATAGTCGATATCATCACCAAGATCATCCCAGCTGAGATCCTCCTCAAAATCTTCGAATATCTCAACCCTGCCTTCTCCACCAGCTTCGGCCTAACCTGCAAGACCATTTACGCCATCCACTGGGATCTGACCGGTTGCGTACCATTGTCCGAAACCTACACCTGTGGTCGCGAAGATCTTCCTATAGCCCCTCTTCCGATTGTGATTGCCCTGAGCGCTATGATGCCTCTGGCATCATTGAGGAACCAGATAACTATCATGCAAACATAACCGATCTCATTTATCAATGGATGTTCGAGGGTGGTTACGAAATGGACTTCTCATACGATTCATGCGAGTACGTTTTTTGTAAGGTCGCGCCAGAGGAAGAGGAAGAGAGGAATGAAAGATGGGAGAGGGACGAAAAGCCAATGTTGAAGGAGACTGGTCGAGTTAGGGGTCAAACTTTTGGCTTTACATTCGAATGGAAGGATGGTGGCCGATCCCGAAGAATCGAATGAAATGGAGCGAAAGAACTGTCATATCCACCAACTTATTGCTATTGTGTGCTGGCTTCTTCGTCGATGGAACTTGAAACAAGGGAAAGGAGAATGTCGTTCAGGCGTGTACAGCTGGGGAAGTGATATGGGGGAAGTGTAAAGCACAATGTCATCGCGACTAACTTGTTGCTATCATGTGCTGGATTCTTCGTTTGGTGGAACTTGAAACAAGGCAAAGGAGAATGTCGTTGAGACGTGTGCAGATGGTGCGATATGAGGGAAGTGTAACCAGATCATAACTTGTGATCAATACACAGACCAGCTCCTATGATTGAATGGAAACATGCATGGAGTTTTTCTAGCGTCATCAGCGAAGACAAAATTGGCCGAACTTGGGAGTAAGTTTATATTGAGAACCATGAACGATACGAGCGACATACCGACATCCTGCCTCTAGTGTATGCAAAGCAACCCCCCAACCCAATACTGCGGAATTCCCTGAACTAAGAATACTCGTAGCTCATAAGCATAAGTTTCAAGACTCAACCCTCAAGCAAAGTCTCCCACCGGAAGTTCAAGGTCCACAAGCCAAGGTGCGTTCGCCGGTTTATATTTGATATTCATGATTGCCGCGTTCACCATCAACGTCTCCAATCCATGTTTGATAGAAAATGAAGAGGCTTCTGGGTATTTGTTCGTCTGGCTCTTCTGGCTGACCATCGCCGCGGGTCCAAGTTCCTTTTGGTCCTCCTTCCATTCTAGCAAACTCATGCCATATGCTTCATGAATGTGGCCAAAGCAGTGCATCTTTGGTCTTGATCTACTCAGAGCCCTGAGAATCGCATCGCATCCAACCTTCACCTTGGAAGAAGTCTCGTCCAGTACGTCCTTCGGTGGCCCATGCGTCATAACGATATCAACATCCGGAAAATCAGGGATTGCTGTTTGAACAATTGATCTTATACCGCGAGCTGTTTGGTCGGCAGGATTGAATCGATCCTCATTGCGTTTATACGCGAATGCCATGTTGCAGAACGCGGGTGTATATGGCGATGCGTAAACAGTAAATCTCGCCCCATTTCTCAGCTCAAAAGCATAGTGTCCTTCATCCAAGTAGGTAATACCATGCTCTTTCGCAAACGCTCCTTTCCAAAGTGCCACAGCTTTCTCATGCTCCACCAACCCATCCTCATCTATGTCATTCGGATCTTGATCGTAATGCCTGTCCAAATCGAGGTCGTGATTTCCCGCGATCACCAACTTCAATTCCGCATCTATTTGTCCCATCATCGCGATCGCATTCCTGTATGCAGCTACCCCGCCATGCTGTGTCAAGTCGCCGCAGTGGAGGAGAACGTCGGCTTTGGGCGTTGGCTGGTTGAAGAGACCGCCGCATTTTTCGGCCTTATTGAATTTGTAACCGTGGGTATCTGAGATGATTAAGAATCGAGTTTTCACGCTTGATGCCATGTTTGCGGTGTGATGAGTTGAAAATGAAAAGGTTGTAACTTGTAAGACGGCGATGAGGCTTGATAAAGACCAAGGGTTTGGTCCAACGCAGCTGCCTGGCAGGTGCGACCATGAAAACAGGAGGCAAGAGCAATCAAGGCTCGAACTTGACAGATACTAATAGCAGATTGAATGACAAAGGTTTCGAATGTTGCAAGTTTTGGTCCTATTGTGTCCGTCTCTTGGATCACAGAGACACCCAAACCAAGGTGGAGAGACAGTCACGTGTTGCATGCAAGCCATGCAGCATGCGATGTCTTGCTTTTGACCTTCCAGCTGTTGATTGAATTTGAGGAATTGCAAAATGCCAGTTCACGATCTTGAATACACTTTACACAGATTCCCAGTCTACAAACACTCTGTTCGAGATAGTCACGCGCATTCCCCAATTGTATCCTTACTCATCTACATTCCCAGAACGAATGCAATCTAGATGACCAGCTTCATTTCCAACTCCCTTTTACAATGGAAACTTCAAACTTTACGGAGCCTTAATTAATGGCAAGAAGTGTAGCTGAGTCAAATGCTTCAAAAGTCACGTGCGGTTATCTCTGAGCCCCCCTGACTTACACTTGACGAAAAACTCAGGTCTCCTGAAATTATGGTTCAACAGCGGTACTTAGTATGAGTTTCCAAGACTCCTCAAGCAAGAATACGGACGAAAGCCGAAAACGAAGCATTTCGAATACGAGGTGTTCAGAAAGGGTAGCCTTGCCTCCTCCTACCCCGGAGCCTCCTTGGGAATCATAGAGACTTTTTGATTTTTTTATTCTAAGGGAGACCTTTAGGACCCCCGTTGGAGGTATGAGGCTTGATTAAAGGCGTCGCTTACATAACCGAGGCCGACTCGTCTCCCACCGCAAGCTTCAATCCACATATAAATATTATATCAATCTATTCTCATAATTATCCCTCTCTAACTTTCACCTCAATTCCCCAAAATCACCAAGAATAAGAAACCCCACACCACGAATACAAAAACGGCTTTCCATCTCAAAATAACAAGCTTCCATCCGTTTTACTACCAGTTCTCGTTCCATAATGAGGTTCAAACCGGGACTATACACGGACTGAAAATGCTCATTACTCCGAGGTTAAAAGAAAAATACGAACTACAGTACCGGTACGTTGAAAGCGTTGAAGTTGCGATTTCAGATTGAATGGCAACTAGAATTATGAGTAGTAACACATTGAATATTCTATATCTTTACTCGCCGTATCTTAGGCTTTATAAAGTTTATATACCGATGTTTCCCTGAAAGCTTGAAAAGTGGCCTTTCTATCATCTAATCTACATTCAAACCCCCTCAATTATCCTCAGAATCCTCAGGGAGTGAAATAAATTTTGAATCAAGATCAGTTGATAGCAAAAACGGATATGCTGTAAATATGTAAAGCCGCAAGTACTTATTCACTGGCGGAGACTCACCGTGTGATTTTATGATATTAAACAGGGCCATGGATTAAAGAGAGGAAATGCTCTGCCGGTAGATTGAATTCTCTAATGAAGAGAGAGAGAGAGAGAGAGAGAGATGCAAGCAGTCACCAAGTTCCTAGCAAGAAAACATAATAAGAGGTGAATAAGAGGTGAAATTAGATCAGCCTGGGAGCATTTGCATGTATTTCCATCTCTGAAATATAGCATTGACTGCACACCATATTCCCTCGTCCTTCCATCTTCCGCAAGCCATCGGATTCCAAACAAGCAAAATATCGCAAAAGGCAACACCAGTACATCAGCCATCATAACCTGGAAGTCCGAATAAGCTATAGGGGGTCCTCGCTAGGGGAATTCTCGGGTCAGAATTTGCACTGGAAAACAAAACGCGAGTTGACCACCACCGGTTGTGGCTTCAACGTGAAATCAGTATTTACGCCTTACCCCCACTTTTCCTTTTTTGCGCCGACAAAAACGCGCGTCGTGAGGAGGGCCAGTCTTTTGGCGATGTTTACGGTGTAGATGGAGAAATCCCACGGCGTTTTGGAGTCTTGTCTCATCACGTTTATTGGCGTTAAATTTTTACTTTCTTTCTTTCTTGTTGTCTTGGCTTCTTCATCAGTTTTTATGCGCGTCATTGTTTCTTTCACGATGGCTTTGGTGGACGCTCATGGTGCCATTTGTTCCCTTTCAAAGTTGAACGGTGAAGAATGTCTAGTAGGGCCTGGTAAGGCTAATATTGGAAGTAGAGATATGCGCGTCGAAGTTCTGCTTTTGAAAAGACCAGGAGGCAATCGGTACCGAGGCCATGGCGTGTGGGAGATACTGTACCTGGGTCTTACATGCGTCGGACATTGAAGGTGCATATGCCTTGCTACATATAGTACAGTTAGTCGAAGTGTTGTTCTCTTTTGATTTGTCATCCGATCAGATGTCAACGTTAGTCTATTTTGATCTTCAGCGTCTTTGATATTTTCGGATACCCCAATTGCCTTCTCGGCGTGCCAATTGAATCTGGACCCGAGTTAGAGTTGTCGTTGGCCTCACTTGAAGCTCTTTGCCTATTTCAGAGCTTCACTTCCATTCCTGTCAGTAAGCACGCAAAGATTTTGCTTTTTTAAAGATCCGGTAGACAGTGCAACCGGTAGCCAAGACCCTCCTCGCACAGACTTCCCCAGTTTCTAAGCTTGGGGAACATCTTGAATTCGATAACAATGGAAATGAAGCTTTCTTGGTTTTTCGGCTACCGATGAGGTCTGGAAACATCGATTCTCGGAAGAAGTCTAGTCCTCGCCCCGCGATTGGCTGGTCGGAATATCTTCAGTCAAACATTTGGAGTAAGGCTGGGGGAGACCCGGGGTTGGATAGTCTTGTCGCGAACGATCGCACGGGTGACTTCCACTATGCTTTTCACATACTTCGAAGTGCATACAAATCGTAGGGTCATAGACTCGTACAGTACCTTCTTCATGCCATGCCAGCGTCGCATTCATTCAATCCAGTGATGTACTTTCCCATCCGGGTGTTTTTCGTGTTGGTTGCGTATTTGACAAATTATTGTTATTTTGGAAACGCCCCCAACAATGATGGGCGGCGCGCTGCCAAGGGAAGTTGTTAGTCCAGAAGCTAAAGCCAATCGCATCTCAACACCATATTTGCTTACGCTTACTCTGTACATGGCTTCAACTTTCCACCACAAATTCGCATGGCTGATTCTCTCTTTTAGGCAGCTGCGTTGCGTTCAAACCCAAATTTCTCCTCTGAATTTCAGAAAGACAACGCCTAGGAGCTCTTGGTGGCTGATCGACCAGCCTTAACCCGATCGGATGAAGCTTGCGGGAGTGCTCCGGGATTTTCCCAAGCCGGAGGACGTATACAATTTTGCCAATTCTCGGTATACTCTTTTTCTGCGATGCTACTGCCCTGGTTTCTTTAGCGTTTATCGAAGTTTAGTGAGTAAAGAAGGACTCGCAGCTATCTCCTTTGTTCATCACTTATCCCCGCACAGCGCAGTGGGTGCTGCCGGCCGCGAAATTCTCCGCGCTGTATAACATGGGACGAACTGTAAATTCTTTTTATGGGCAGCCAATCGAACACATGTCCCAAAGTGTCGTGAATAACGATACCGGTATCAGTCGACACACACGATCCTTCGAAAATCCAAAGGACGAAGATGTGAGCGAACGAGCAGCTGTTTGGCCTGTTTGGCACTTCAGAATGAGCAGAGCGCATGAAACGCCACGTGCTCTGAGGGGGTCCCAATGCTCCCCCTGCTGCTGCTGCATCTGCGGATCATGTTCGTCCAAAATCCCAGCAAGCCGGATCGGAGGCGAGGAGATAGTCAGGGGAGCGACAGAGCGACTTTGAGAAGAGGAGGGCCATAGCAGCAGCCAGAGGCGTGGGTGGTTAGCGTATTCGAAAGTGCACTGAGGATGTGTAGGGTTTGTGGTGGGCTTTCTAGAGACTCACCTCGCTACTAGCCCGCCTGGGTGGTAGGGAAGTGGAAGGGAAGCAGGGGGGGCTTTCGGGGCCCGAAATGGGACTGGAAGGCTGCCGAGGGAAGACCCGTCCTCCAAATCGCCCAAATCGTCCCCCGTCACGCCCCGTCCCCGTCTAGAGCCAGAGCCTGGCGAGGGGCGAGGGGCGCGTCGTCTCGAAGGGGCACTTGGGAAGTTGGGGGTCTCTGGGTCTAAGCTTTACTAGGCGTGCTAGGCTTCGCCAATCCACCGATCCACATCCACGCCTATGCACGTCCCAGCCAATCGCATCTTTCCCAACCCCTCTACCGTCCCACCAAACCTAATTCGCGAGCATTTCCAGACTGAGTGAGCATCGCATCAATGATGTTCAGTCTCTCCTGCAGCAGCCGCGCCCAGTACGTAGCACCCATTGGGTGCAAGGTATCTCGAGAAACTATGGATATAAGATCTCAGCAACATCCCGGGCTTCTTTCCAAAAGTTTCACGTCCGCCCTGAGCTTTGTTCCCCTAACCTTTTCTCACTGCTACCTTTTCTCACTGCTACTTTTTCTCCCTGCTACCTTACCTGCCTGCCTCCATACCAGATCCGCCGCCTCCTGACATATCTTCTATCTTCCCGTGTCTAATTGACACTTGCCAATTCCAACCTACAGCGGGCCAATTGCTTTCCTACAACCACAGCAACCATTGATCTCCAACTTTCTTTTTCTCAGGTCCCCCGCACCGACCGAGCGGTCGGATCCATGACTTTTAAGAGACGCCCAATCCTGTCGGACCAGAGAGAGCGGAGGCTCAAGATGGAGACATCGCTGAGGAACACAACCTGCAGCAAAGGGCATACGCATCCGCCATGGAATACAACGGGGATTCTGCGAATTGAGAAATGCGAATCAGTATGTGGTTTTTGCCAGAAAGAGACAAAGACAGCGGCGAATCTCAGAAAGGTTTCAACTCTCCCGTAGTACCTCGAATTCTCTGGCTTACCATTACATGCAGCATGTGGCAATTCATATCAAGAATGAACGACTAAATTTGAGTATTGCAGAAGGATCAAGTGGCCGGGGACGACTGTGGGTTTTCTACTTTCACGAGAGAACAAACAATTGCTGACGGAGTGTAGCGAAATGCCACATTCGTTTGAAAGGGAAACATCCTCATCCTCATCGCGAATATCGCATATTTCCGACGAAATGGATAGTAGTCTAAGGAGGGAAAACGGTTCAGCCTCAAGACCGAGAGCTAATCAACCTTCATCTGCGGATCCATTCTCGCCCTCTGCCGTGCTAATGTCTATGCACCAACCTCATTCTCACACTGGAATCGCCAGGTCTTCTTATACCACCTCTGCTTCGAGCGCCCACTTAACAACCACATCACACCCGCAAGGGACTGCAATAACCTCCTATTCGTACCCATACCCAGCATCCTCGCATCTTGTTTCAACAACTCAGCCTTACACGCCGACTTCCACAATGTACCCATACGCAGAAAAAGACCTATTTCGCGCTCTTCGAGAACACAATATCAGTACTAAGACTGCATGGACAGTCATTCCGGCAGCAGAAGGGACTCGCGTTCTGGATCTCTGCAAATCACTTTCCGTCGCACAAGTGGTTACGTCTCCCATCAACGCGAGTAGGTCTACAGTTCCCACCAACAGAGCTCCTTGCTATCATCGGGAAACCTTATACGACGAGGAGTGGCAAGCACATATGAGGGACGTTCACGGTGTATTTTTCCTATGGCCAGATACGTGGATGCGCCGGATTGAAGTGGTGGATTTAGAGCCTTACGGTGGAGACATCGGTGGAATCAACAATTTGATGATGGAGGGATGAACGACATATTTCGATAACATACTGCGATTTAGGACTTTAATTTACGAGAGCTTCTTGACAAGCCTTCGATATTTTCAGCGTTACGGCCGACAAAGACTACAGGCGGCGAATCATTGTACTGTACAATTTTCCCAGTCACATTTTAGGAAAGGCTTCGTGTGGTACATAGTGGTCTCCCAGCGTGGTTGGACTCGGTAGACAGGAAAAGGGGGAATAGGTGTATGGTGGGAATACTTCGGCGTTACACTTTTGTTGCCATGGGCACAACGCATAATACCACAATACCATGATGTTGTGAGGAGGTGGATGGAAATACAAGAATGACCACATTCGCCCTTGAACGACAATTACAATTCCCTTCAACGCAAACTACTTTCCACTGTGCAGTTCTACTTTCTCAACTACTCACCTTGGGATTATCTCACTCGCTTTTCCTTCCTCACCCCGCAATTCTTTCTCATGATGCTGGGAAATCTTAGCTCATCGTTGCAGGGGAGGGACGAAAGGGTAAAAGCCACCAAATAGTTTTCCGTTTATAGCCCGCGCGGTCACCGGATGCGGAGCCGGTCGATTACAGTATCGCTCTTCAAGGCCTCCAATCCACTGTCCACCTGGAAGCGGTGATTTCTCTAGGTATCTTGCATGTTGAGGAGCGATGGAAGAATGGAAGAATGGGATTCGTCATCATCCTTGCTGCTCACTCTCGTGCATCATGTCACTTAAGGGTAGAAGGATTCAACTCACTCTTCTGCATGGTATAGAAGCGCCGATGAACTGTTATTCGGTCAACTAGAAAGTCCGGTTTTCAACACCAACTCTATTTCTCTCCATTTTCTCGAAGATCAGCAATCTGGTCTACGAGCAAAACGCCGGCTAGACCCGAGGGATGATCAGTGGATTGAAGGTAGCGCGGCTCCAGAAGTATTGCGGTTCGGATCTTCATCCTAATGTATACGTACGGGTAACGAACGAGCTAGTCCGCAGGTGCATTGGTGAAGAGGGTGTGGGGGAACAGACAGTTGATCGAACTTCATACTGTGCATCAAAAACTGCAAGGTACCCTTCCGCGCTATCGAACCAAACTACCCCATTCTCAACACCCCAGGTACCGCGTGTGACTAATATGGACAACACCCATTCTAATGGTCTGATCTTCAATTCGCTCTACATACGGTTTGGGAAGCGGGAATAAGGGGCGTGGTGATCGACGCTGGGGTGGTAACGGGCAGCGGGCAGTAGCGGGAACGAGAAGACGTGTTGGGGCTGGGCCGTTCTTAGCTCCCGTTGTTTCAATATCTCGTCGAATAATACATAAAAGTCCATTTTTTTTGCCTTGGGGTTGGTTCCAAAAGTGCTAGTCTTGAACTCCAGAAGCGGCATGCCTCTGAGTCCGTGCAGCTCCTGCGTTGGGTCTATTCTTCCTCCACCTGGGTTTTCACCAGATTAATTTTCGTGCAGCAAGCTGCGTTTTCTGGGATTCCAATCATGATAATCCTTGTTGGGAAGAAGATCGGAGTTCGCTATGCTGTTGTGTTACGAAACATTTGGGGGGGTTGTTGGTTGGTTCGCGGGAATAAGGGGGGTTGAAAACGTGATTCGCTTGAACTGGCTGAGTACGAATGGGCACATGGATTACTGTACTCCATTTCGAGATATCACACGCATGCAGTCATATATGGCATTCTCGATTCTGGAAAAGGCGGGTTTTTCTTCAGCGTCGGATTCAAGCATCGACGTACCCAGTGCGCGATGTTGCGGGTACGCAAGGAAGAGCTTGGGCCGCTGTTCTCGTGGGGGTTTGGCCATGGCGGTTCTGGGATATATTCGGAGATATTCGGACGTTGTGAGAGGGGTGGAATTGGGTTCTAGATTTGTGTAAGTGCGCGTGCTTTTTTTTTGATAGCGGGTTTTTGAGTTGGATAGCGTTTATTTGGTTTTTGTTATAAATTTTATTTTTCACGGAGTATTCGTGCTATGGTTGCGTCGTTTTATCCGGATTTCAAGCCAGTTTTTTTATACCTCGGAAAAATCGTAGCTCAAGTGTGAATCAAGGTGGCAAGAAGCTATTATTTTCTACTTCTTCGACATTTGACCTACTGTTTCATAGAAGAGCAGCACATCACGATAATTCCCTTGAGTTTTCATTGTGGATTGTCATGTCTAGCTCCGGCAAGGTACGGGAAAACCCGTACAAAAAAGCCGCCGCAGAATGGGGTGCGGGGCGTGGGGGTTTGCGAGCTACTGTACGAGTACGCACGATCTTAATTGGCATTCTCTGGGATTGATAGTTACGGGGAGTGTTTGTGTTTTGCGTTATGAATGCCTGCAAGTGACGTGGGCTACTGTATATTTGCCATGTTAATGGGAATGCGAGGGGGGTTTAAGTTTGGGAGAGAAGGATATGCATGGAGGGGTAGGGCTATCCGAAGCTTGGCCCCGGTTGCATTGGGAGATCGTATTGAGTACGAGTGGAGACTTGCGTGCATGTACGTACTTTTGGGATGGGGAAGTGGGTTGACGCGTGAGATGGTTGAGTATTTTGATAAATTATATGTATTTACTTGGTGTGGAATGAAATGAAGAAAAGTCCTAGACTTCTGAATGGTAAAAGGGTTCTTAAAAGGGGATTTTTTCCTTTCGGCATAAGTATCGATGGTACACTCATCTTTCTACGCACTAACACATACCGAGCCGCCCCACCGTTACTTGGTACCTGCCTTAGTGTCCACTTGAGAAGAATCAATAATAGTACGCCACGAGGTGGTGGGTTGGGAAACAGCATGTCGGTGGGGGTACATGCGGAGAGATAGAATGAATAAGGCCGAACCCGAGCGAATTCTCAGTATATAAGGGCTTACAGGGTTGTAGAGCTATGGGAATGTTCCTGGTGTGAAGTGGTTCTTGAATGACGATATAGAGAAGTGATGGGATCTGGAAGCTCCATTTTCTTTACTTTCAATCCCGTTGAATGAGAGCTGATCGCTACTTGGGACTTTACTGCCTATTCAGGTGGAAATGCGATGATTTTCCGGAGCTTTGGGTCGAATTTCAAAATTCGACTTAAAAATCAAGTTTCTGGAGTTGAGGATCTTGATCTAGAGTGTCGGGCAATTATGATATGATAATACTGCCCATTTTTAGTAGTATTGGGCTGTCAAACTTACTGAGTTTGTTGTGGATTTACTTGTGATATTTACGATACGACCATTTCTCTGCTTCCAGATGTGGTCCCCTTAGTGTTTTGCCCCGGTAGGATATTTTGATATTTTGAAATGTGATATTTTAATATTCAGAAAAGTGATATTTTGATATTTTGATATTTTGATATTCTTTCTAACTTATAAAGAAGCTAATATGAGGCTATTCCTAGCCTTTTAATAATAGATCTAAGTAATAGAGCTTTAGATTAATATTATATAATAATAGAATCTTTTTATTTTAATATTTAATATTTTTTATTAAATTTATCGGAATTTATTTTTGAAATTTTGATATTTTGATATTCTGATATTCTGATATTTTGATATTTTAATTCCAAATATTATTTAAAGAATAATATATTATGATAATATTTAAGGAATCTGGAGTCGGCGCCGCTCATAAGAGGAATAACTACGTGCACGCCGACTTGAAGATGACCGATCCCCCTTAATAGAGTAAGGAAGAGAGTCGCCAAGGAACTCGTAATTGAGGACCAGGGATCGATTAAACCGTGGTAATTGCTACTATACTACGAATGGTTTTGATGGTTGTATTGTAATTTGCGATTAAAGAGAGGAAGGCTATGGAAGCTCTACGAGGGCTATTATACCCCGCAGGAGCACGGACCACACGCTAGCAGATAGGTGCAACCCGATACGTGATCCAACTTCTAATATATTATAATTGGAATATTAAAATATCAGAATATTAAAATATCAGAATATTAAAATATCAGAATATTAAAATATCAGAATATTAAAATATCAGAATATTAAAATATATATTAAAATATCAGAATATTAAAATATCAAAATTTCCTACCGGGGCAAAACATTAAGGGTACCATTTATTCCATCAGATTTACGTTCAACTATCCTTTAATCTCTAAAAGGTATTCAGAGATTAAAAGTAACTCAGAATAAATATCAGACGATATCCCAAACGTACTGAATCAGCAATTCATACAATCAATTCCTACCAATTATTAACAAAACTGGATGTAAATAACATTGACGCCTTGGAGTGGTATTTTCTATAAAAGCCCCTCCATCTCATCCCAATCCCATCAATCCCAAAACGCTAATCCCACCACTACAGTATATCACCAAAAATGAACCACAAAAGTAAAAAAATGCTAAAAAAGCGCTCAGAAAAATTCCTCAATACATTAGATGCCGAAGTCGAATCCTACGGACCAACCCGCAAGCTCGACGAAGATTATTCATCAACCGGTAAAATATATCTCCATGCCTACTACCCCCTCGACTTCCCCTTTATATTCTCACAACACTCTCGTATTCCCCTGAATACACGTGCGATGGCGAAAGGGCTTTCACCGACTATTCTTACAAATGAAATCCCGCCAAACCTACCACGCACTAAGCAGAAAGAACGATTGCTTTCAATAGCGAATTTCTTCGATAAGGTATATTTCTTTGGAGGTGTTCTAGATCACGTCACGGTTTGTCTTGAGCCACTTTTCGGTCATCGACTTGGTTTTTACGATAATGTCGAGAAGGTAATCTATATAAATCTCGATCATAGACCAGAGAATTCTCTGGATGATCTTTCGGCACTGCTCATTGCAGGGATATTGCACGAGATGCTGCACGCTTTTTTGAGTCTCTATACATTTCGGAATCACACGATCGCAGCAAAAGAGGGAGGTCCGGGGATGGAGGGCCATGGGCCGGTATGGGCTGACTGCATGGTAGTTCTGCAGGATGCTGTGCAGAGAGAGGTTGGCTACCCGGTTTGTTGTGGGATTGGGATGGGCGTGCAGCGGAGTTTGGTGGTGGAGGACTGGGAACCAACGTCGGTGCAGCTTCGGAGATGGGGGATGGTTGGAGAGGACGAGGAGCGGATGTAGAGTTCCTGTGGCTTGCAGGGGTGATGTTTTTGGTGACTGGACGGGCGTTGGTTGGTTTGGGTTAGGGTTGTATGGGATTTGGGTGCTGGTACTGGGTACTTCGTAGCTGGCTTACTCAATACGAATCTTTGATACAGCACATCTCTACATCTCTCTCGGTGTAGAAAGAGTTTTCATGGCACAGTAAACGGTCGTGCTGACACCAAAATTCATCTCGAGCACAGAGAAATGTTATGGTGAAGTGAAGTTCTTGAAACTCGGTATGAAAAAATTCCTGATTCAAAGTCACTGCTGCTTAGCCTTAGTAATTGCTAGAAAAACTTGGGCAGGGAATGTAACTATCCCTTTCACCAAAGTGTTATGGACTGACCGAGAGATAATTCACTTGAACTAGGTTCATTGTAGAATCCACGTCATTTATGTAGAACTTGAGAAGTCTCTTCAACGTACGCGTATAATGGACTCACGCAGAGAAACGAATTTTTTTTCGAACCACATCACAGATCTAGCAAGACGAATACGAGCAATCACCATCCCGCTGCCACTTCACTCCAGGAATACAAAAGCAAAGGAATAGGGTATGAGAAACCACCGCTCAACAAGCCTCCAGCTTTTCTACGAGAACCAACAATGCTCATCCTTACCCTTTAAACCCCAAAACTTCTCATCCTCTAACCGCCCTCCCATCCCGATCCCCACCCTCCTCCTCCTCCTGTCCCCCAAGCACACTATTAGGCAACTGCACCGCGCGATCAATCGCAACGGGCAAATCCCTATGTCTCCCCCTAAACATCAAAAAACAAAGGATCAGCTTACTCGCCGTATGAAACTCGCCACACAGACTATAATTCTGATCCGGCAGCCCAATCGACAATCCCACACACGCATAGGCGCTAATGACTTCAAACAGCATATTGAAGACCGAGAAGGTAACGGGATCACGATCGAAACTGCCGGTTTCGATCCAGATGATGGCGACGGCGCACATGACGACGAACCAGAAGTCGTGGGAGAGCTGGTGGGAAAGCTGTTGGCGGAGGAAGTAGAGACGGGTGCGGGAGGAGTGCGAGAGGATGCTGCCGCCTTCGTGATCGGGGGAGGGGTTTTCTTGGCGGAGGTCCGAGGCGTAGAGTTCGAGGGAGCGTTCTTCGTAGACGTTGGAGCTGCGCATGGTGATTGCGACGGGGAAGGCCGAGATGAACATCATGGGGACGTAGAGGGCTTGGAGACCGATTCGTAGAGAGGAGATGGAGATGACGGTGAAGCCAGCAGAGCGGATGAAGATGGTTTGGACAGCGCCATCGAGAGTGCGGACTGGTGCTGAGAGGGAGGCGAGACTTGGGTTTTCGCTGTTGAGTGCTTCGAAACTGACGAAATCTATTCCGTTTAGGATGAAGAGGACGGCAAGGAGCCACCACGTTGGAGCCGAGGGAAAAAGGTGCGTGTATACTCGTCGGGGGTATTTGAGAATGAATTCCATGACGTTGCGCGATTCTTCAAAGCGGTCGGACTTTGGCATACATTGGAGGATTGTCCATAGAATCAGGCGCAGAAAAATTGGATAACTAGAATGTTTTAGCGTTTTTAACACTTCGCTAATCATACAATTTACGCTGTGTTTCCCGCAAGAGTTAGAAAACTCGTTATAAGAAGCATATAATAGGACGAAGAGAACGCAATCTGTTAAAATTCAGAAAAACCCAACTTATTCTGATATAGACAGGGAATTACCATGTTCGTATCTACCAGAGTCATGCCAGAATTGTTGAAAGCAGATACGCCATTGAAAACCCCTAGCCACCTATTCGAGATAATTAGCAAGTTTTCAACCTCCTATTGGTCATTCTTACCAAGGTGTAACTCCGTATTTGTAGGCGGTTTCCGCGCGGTAGGCTGAAATAAAAGCTCCAAAAGCGATAGACCCGAGCACCTGAAATACGAACAAATACGCAGGTACCAAGAGGCTAAGCAATTTCAACGCTTTGTACTCGATACAGCCCAATTGTTCTCTCTCGTGGCGTGTAAGTCCGTAGAATTGAGAATTTCGTCCAACCATGACATTGCCGACGACGCGCATTCCTTTTAGTAACGACGAAACCGAAGACTCGGTTTTCAGAGTCGGAGAATTATCATCGTGGAACTGATCATGCGTGAACACCATGCCATTTCCATTTGGCGAGGATCCACGTGTACTTCCAAGTGGTCGTTGCTCATGTGTTTTCTCGCTACATGATTCAGGGTTGTCATTGTGCACTACTCGAGATAAGTCATGTAACAGCTGTAAAGTAACAGATTAAACTTACAGTTCCGAGTACTTTCATTTGGTGAGTTAACAGCAATAGTGTAGAATCCATGCTCAAATCCGGTAGGGTTACCATCGGAATTTGAGTTGCGCGTCGAGGGATGTATGGAATCCGAAGGGGTTGACTCGTAATTGAAGCGTTTCCCTTGAATTATATTTGCAAATTTGGACTCGAAAGCGCGTCTTCGAATCCATACAACGAAGACACTTATGAACGTCGGGCTTCCTATCGCCATCAGAATCCATATTAGAACCTGCTGGCATGTGTTCAGAGTGCTTAAATTCAGTGTGCATAACCCAGTTGAGGTGATTGAGGAAACAACAAGAAATAAACTATCGATGAAGGGAACGCTTCCATGAGATTGCGGGAGCACCCAGAAAAGAATGGAGCAAACGAAAATAGTTGAAAGAAAATATAATATGTGTACAGTAAGAAAGGAAGGAGTTGACAATCGGTTGCGAACTCGTTGTACAAATGTGCGTCTAAGCACTGAAGGGGATATCATTAATTTCATCTGGATGGTGTGGTACTGTTGTGATTCCCGATTCTCGACCGGAATGTTTTGATCCCTATCATGGAAGTATATAACTTGAAACATTTGCGCGGTTTCTTCAAGATCTTGGAAATAATATCACCTCGCAGGCGCCAAGAGAATACAGATTTTGATGACGAGATACCCGGATAATCAATACCATTCGTCAGGTCACACTTGTCAAAGTACGATGAGACGACTGTAGTGGAACAAGGTAAAATCCCTTTCGATGACAGTTCGTTCTGACCGCCATGTTGAATTGGTCCTTCAGGTCATAAGGAAATGGAAGTTGGGGGGTGTAAGGTTCTATGCAGACCGGTGAGATAGCACAAGAGCTATGATGTTTGAGCAGGCACAATTTACAGACTGTAAATCTCAAGTAACTCTTCGTACAACGTAGCTGCCGCTCCGGGTAGTTTGTGCCGATGGACGTTGGAATTTTGTGGCAATATGCTCGAATATGCTGGATTCCGTATTGGGATTTCTTGAGAAGATACAACCTGCAATAACTAAGTCGCCACGTCCTTGGTCAATCGCTTGGAAAAGGAAACCAGGGAAATATTTAGCCACGGGCTCGCCGAGCAAAAGGACAAAAATGATCATGGGGATTGTTCGAACTCGGTAGTCATCGACCACTTGAAGCCGCCGACATGACTACACCGACAAGTGACTCGAGGCTAGTCTCACTACGCTTGTTTAGTGTCTTGACATCAGGTGTGGCAAAGAGAAGCTGAAAGGAGAAAATACAAAATTCTGACAGCGGGTAGGGCAGTTGCAGGTTCCGAATCCGATTAGGCGGCGAGAAAATATTCTTTTTATTCTGTGCGCGAAAAGAGCACGGCCCCGAGCGATCGACAGGTTGAATCTGCCGGAACTGACCGTTGTGAGATTCAAAGAGGAATTTGAGCACACGAGGAGTCGGCTTGAAAAATACAAGTACTCCGAAGCGTGGCATTGGTGTCTACCGAAGCGAGAGAATATACAAATACACATCAAATCTGAAGAGCTCAAATGAGTACTTGAGGTAAAACATTTGAACTTGGTTTTGCCAAACCTATAAAACGAATGATGTTTTGTCGCGGGTGTGCTCTCTCCATTTTGTGGCGCTTCAGTCATTTTGAAGTTCAATTTGTCTACCTTGTGAGAGAGAGCCTAGGGCAGAATGACAGAATTTTAGCTGTAACGGTGAGCACGGACGAGGCGCTAAGGAATACTTAAGGGTTCAACTTCGCATTTGGAGCTTTAAAGTGAGAAAGCGCGATAGGAATCGAGATGGAAGGGGCACGGACCTGGCCTCCCGGTTGAATCTGAATTGCTTCAGTTAGTCTCGCACAACGAGCTTCAGCATGGTAGAAGGGGGGACCTGTAGCGGTACGAGCAGAGTATGAATGGCCATGGATCCAATCAGGCCGTATGTGATACTGAGATGGCCCTTTCCTGATCCAAGCTCGTGATCCCTAGGCTTGTGATCCTAATCAGACGCAGAGCTGTTGGGTTTGCCGCTGTGAGGCCACACGCAATATTCGGCTGGGAACCACGTTGAGTCGTGATGCTAGAAACTGGGCTTCGCAATGAGGAGGGCTGCGTGGCAGATCAGGATAGCGGAGTTGTTATCTTGCTGATGATAAAAGAATGATGCGATGTGATGCGGAAGGAGTTCACCAGGTTTGGTAGAACCGACAATAAAATTTAAGCACAAACCGTGACAAATGTAAGGCAAAAAGATCAAAAAATAAATCGAAAAGAAACGTCCAGGGCAGGATTTGAAGCTGCGTGGCCGAAACCATATGATGTGTTGTAGTTACATTAAATAAAGGAATAATACCATGTTGCACAGCGAGGGGAAAGAAAGTGCCGGTTTGTAGGAAAGCATTCTCTCGAGTCTCGAGAAGAAATTAAGGTCGTGCTCGGCGTAACGGAGCATTTTCGGGCCTTGAAGCTTTAGAGCCCCTCAGTTCATTGTATTTATTGTAGTGCATAAGCAGCTTTAAGAACTGTTACGTCATCAAACAAACACAAGTCCAGGTGCCAGAGTGGTTAATGGGTATGACTCGAATATTCTCTTCTGAGATCAATGCGATATCATATGGTTTCGGCCGCGTAGGTTCAAATCCTGCCCTGGACGTTTCTTTTCGATTTATTTTTTGATTTTTTTGTCTTGTGGTGTTGCGCTCGCTCTTTATCTTTTGTCGCTCCGAGGTGGCAGGTGCAGGTGGCTCTGCAAACGCGCCCAAGCGAGGCGAGAAGTCACGTCTTAAAGATTTTTGGGCGTTGTGGTCCGTGCCTCGATTTTGCTCTCGTGGTGCAGATGTCATCGACCTCAATAATTTATTTCGGATGACACCACAAACAACAAAGCTCTCCGAATTGCGCCAATTGATTGTACGGTACGATACATGGACCAAACAGGTTCTGTGCCACGCAATTTAGTTTGGGGAATTTTCCCCTGACACTTTCGCGCTCTACATAATGTCGAATTCAACACCATCCCCTCTCCCCTCTCAACCTCCGCTATCTACACAACAGCAAGATCAATTGAAACAGCGAGCGCAAATATTAACCGCCCTTTCGGTCACAGGCATTGTCCTATGTCCCATACTTCTCGCTCTCCCACCTCGAAAAGTCGATGGATATACCGTCCTTCTAGCATCTGGCATAGCTGCTTCGGCCAACCAACTCACACAAGACTACACAGGACGCAGTATCCTGACGCGCATACAACAGATCCCGCTCTCGAAGCCACGACCCCACGCCGAAGAACCAGAGCTAAAGCCTATTCATGATGAGCAGGCCACGCAAGGTCGGATATCCGAATTTCTCTTTGGGAAACAGGGAACGGAAGGACTGGTGGGCAAGATTAATATGGATTTAACTCCAGAGGACGCGAAGAAAAGCTCGCAGATGTTGGATGAGGTGCGAAAGAGGCATGCAGAGCAAGAAGAGGCTAGTTTGTCGAATAAGGTGCGGATGCGTGGGGAGAAATCAAACTGGAAGAAGGAAAGGGATAAGAGAGAGAAAGAGGCATTGGAGGCTGGGAAAGGCTATGGCGATTTGATTACGGAACAGATATGGGAGGTCTGGAATTGGAGCAAGGACAAAGCCGAAGATGAAGAGAAGAAGGACGAAAAGATCGCTGAGGGAAAAGGTGGGAAAGACGGGAAACGTTGATAGTTCAGCCGAACACAACGAGTTGAAGGAATGATCTCTGCGGGATTCGGTGGCTTGCGATCCACGATTTACAACCACTTCTGGTACCAACATGCGCGACCAGAGGGAACGCGCTGCGCCGTTTTTTATGCTGGCTGTAGGAGTCGACCAGATGTCCGTACACTATGTCTCAATTAGGACTTATATGTATCGTATTGTAATACCACTCTGTTGAAATCTAGCCTAGTGGCTTTCGATTGGTACGTGTCAACTCGAGTGGACGTCTGAACCTTCATTTACAAAAATTCCGCAAGTGCGTTGTTTACAGTCTCTTCACGAATTACATAAAGGCTAGATGATACTCCATTGAACAGTTTGCGAAGATGCCGAAAACCCCCTTTTATTATTTTCTACAAATTGGAAATGTTTTATGCTAAACCCCGCCTCTAAATCCCCTCATCTGAATCTGTTCGCGTTGGTGTTCTTGCAATTTACTTTACCTTCTCGCCGGGAACCCTACACCCTTCGGTTGGCGATGTTGCTAATAGGCGGTATTCGAAGATGCCCTCCCTGTTATTTCCACGACCCATCTCTCCTTTTCCATGCTCTCTGTACATGCTTCAGTATTGCTCAACTCAATTGGAACTTTAGCTTACATCCGTACCCCTTCGCTTTCTGATCTTAAGGCGCGCTGATTTCTTCAAAGCTTTGCTTGTTATTCTTGCACACTGCACCACAAGAGGGAACAAATGCAGAACAGGAGCCACTACTCAGTAGGCTGTAGGTTACTATCCTACCTCAAGTTCTTTGCTTTTCTGGGCCAGTTCACGTTGAAATTCGGCGCATTATTATACGAAAATTTGTTGCTTCCGCGACACTGATACGTTTCACTTCTTCCTTCCTCATAGCGGAGTGGAATTCGTGTGCCGTCTCCAACAACCGCTCTGTAGAGTGGCATATTTTTTACGTCAGTTTTGATTTCCTCTCCGCCTTCTGCGTCTTTTTGCTTTGCTGATTCGCCGTCCGAGCTCTCAATACCTATCACTTTCCGACTGTGACGACTACTTTGCAAACTGGCCAACAGAAGCAAATCGCTAGCCGTCCTCGGGAGCTCAACCTCACTGTCTGAACCTCGCCCGTTATCGCTACCATCCGTATCGTCGCCAAGATTTTGGCGTCTGGGTACGAAACCGGGCTGTATGTTGGAGAGTTTGGGGCTGGTTTGTTGGGCTCGGAGAAGTTTCTCGATATTGTACAATGTGTAAAGAATGCCGACAAGAGCTTGCTCCGACGGCTCGGGACTGGAAGAAGCCATTGCGGGGAACGATATCCTGGCTTGTGGTCAACTCGACTCGAAGAAGTAACGGACCCAGGAGGAGACGTTCAAGCCTCTCCTTGGGGGCTGGACACGGAGACTTTTGGCTATGAAATCCGAGGGCATCGGGATCGAACTGGAATTTTACACAATCTTTGAAGGAATGAAAAAGGGGAAAGAGACTGATCGAATAAGGAAAGGGGACCAACGCATATGGGTATGTATAGATCTGCGTTTTTATTTTCTAGGTTTAAAAAAGGGTTGAAATACTCAGATCCAAAAACGACGCGGCAGCACCATTGCATCTGTACCACTCTCATATCTCGAAACTCAAAAACATCTGAACACGGATATCAGACGGTGGTACATAGCGTTATTTACATTTATCCAAAAAGACATGGAAATGTATTGGGTCCTACAGTAGCCGAGTGGAAAAGGGGGAGTGGCGAAGACTTAGGTTTTTGCAGAGAACACGGCGGCTGATGGGAGGACGTGGTGGTATGGAGGACCGAAGGCATGCATGTGGCCGTGTAGAGGGGATTTGCAACGGCTCTCCTTTTGCCCGGTTGTGCCCAAGGGGTGGTTTTACATGTTTTGATTTTGCGACGTTGACATGTTTTTTGTGTGATAGACACATTCGAGGAGTTGCGCAGTGTTGGAGTTGAGATAGGAAAGAGAGAGACGAGGTTTCGAGGCGAGCTTCGTCTGGTGTTTGTGTCTGGGGTGATGGTCGGCTGTGGAACCGGGGGTAGTACCCGGGGGTACAATGGGACTCGGCCATGGGACTTGGCGATGGTGAATTTTTTTTTGCGCATGTTGGGCTTGGCTTCTTGGCTTCTCGCTAGGTGAGGAGCTTTTGCAAGCACTTTTTTTGAAGCAAGATTACTAGATTAGGAAATATTGCTTCAAAATCTGTGGCATACTCTGTGGCTAGGCATGTTTTACTACGAGCCGGTGGGATTGAACTATGCTAGATTACCTAGATCCATCAGGACCCACCCAGATTTTGAGGCAACTTCTTCAAAAAAGAAGCAGGTGCTTCTTTTGCTTCAAAATCTTTCGAGGCTGTGCTAGCCAAGGAATGGCGGATAATACGGGGGAGGCTCCATAGCACGTGCGCAGTTCCCAGATCTGGCAATACCTTCACTCTTGGCCTCCAAATAGGGAACAGACATCTGTGCAACACCCCCGGTAGCCCCTCTGTAGACCATCGTTAGCTTTGAAGCGAAACTATGGCATCTGCAAAGCTCTCTAAATTTGGGGGTTGATACTAGGATTGATATCGCGGGTCTTGGGACTTGGTGAGCTTTTACTTTTCTTGGTGGGCTTTTTCTATCGAGCTTCGAGAAGTCTTTCGGCTACCGGCATTGAAGCTTGCCTTCTTTTAACTTGGACTTTTAAGGGGGGTGTATCGTGTATGCGCGGAACCTTGATCCATGAACTCTTGTATACGAGTGAGGTTGAGGCTCTAAAGCCTCCTCGCTAAGCGAGCTGCACTAGTAGGGCTAATCCCAACACAGGGGGGGGAGAGGGAACCGATAAAAAAGTACATATATTTGCCGAGGTTTAATGCGAGGCTTCTCATTGGCCGAAAAAGAAGAGTCGTAACTTGACCTCGCTAGTTTTATCTAGTTGCTGCGGTGGGAGGCGAGCCGGCCTCGGTTACGTAAGCGATACCTTTAATCAAGCCTCACACCTCGCCGCTGGAGGCGGGGTTTGCGGGGGAATTCACGCACCACGTGGTGACCATGTAGCGACGGTGTAATCGCCATTTACGAAAAGCACCCAGTTAAAACCCTTCTGAGCTTATTTACACAAACAATCACCAATTACCTAGATACCCAAGAAGCACAGGTAAGCAACCCAATCAGGCCTTTTGCAAAAGGATTATATCAGCTGCCGATAAATTCACGTACAAGTGAATTATTCGTTACCGCATTACTTCGTTTAGAGCGCAGCCCCTCTCCCGTTTTTGATCTTTTTATTTCGTAGCTCGGTGGCCCTAATTCTCACTTCTCACTCGTACTCTCACTCTCACTCGAAGCTCAAACAGATGATTATCATGATTTGCATTGGCCAAAAAAGCAAACCTAAAGCAGGGCTCTCTCTGGCTTTTCGCTTCAATGCTCGCTTCAACGAATAGCCTGCCTAGGCAGCCTAATCGCTCCCTTGTAAAAGGGTAAATGCTAACTAAACTGGGTGGTAGCGTATCCACTCACGAAAGTCGCCAGAATGCGCGTGCAAGATCTACCGTAGGGGGGTTCGTCGGATAGATTTCTGAAGGCACAGCAATTCTTGGAGAGAAAGCCAATTCCCATCTGACTGAACGGCCCTATCAAACCCCTTACTTCTACCCTGTAGAGCCCATAGAAGGTATCGAAGCTGGCACACAAATGTCTTGGAAAGGTTTTAAATCCTGTACACAGGGTTTATTACGAGATACGAGGTTCTTCGAGCTCAGATGACCCATCATCTGAGGTGTGTCGAGCCCACAGAAGCTCGTCCATTCTGGGGATACGGCAATTCTGGGGTCTGGCGGTGGGCTCGAAAAGCTCGATTCGCAGGGTTAGAAAGATTTGCGACGGTCGGGCCTGCCTAAATATAAAATATTCCAGTGTGCGCGCTAGCACGTGCTAGCGCCGGTGCCTGATAAGACACCAACCCCTTCCTATTCACTTCACCTCGGACGTCGATAAAACAGAGCCATTTGTGCCAGATTATCAAAGAGAATTGAGGTTAACGGGAGAGTTACTTACGTGAACGAGCCTCTTTCAATTTAACCCTTATTACAATAGGATATTCAAGAGAATAGAAGTCAAAATCGGGAGTATCTGCAAGATTGACCCACGATACGGTACTATGGGAGAACTGAAACACCCATGTCTATTATTAGGTCAAAACTTATCGATAACCAGTTTAGGGTATTGCCATGCCATTCCCAAGAAAGTTCCCAGGGAAGAAAACAAGTGCCTAGACAATGAAGTATGGTAAAGTTTAAGATGTTACAATTTCGGGGAGGAGACAAAATAGGGGGCGTAACCGAGAGAGCCAAGGCGGACACCGCAACCATACCCACGTCCTTCTTGGCTTGTTTTTGAATTCAGTAAGCGCCAACTTGCAACCCATTTTTTGGGATGCAAAAATGAAGTGGGAAAATTGCGAAAGTGGCAATACGAATTCGAAGTGGCGACTCGCGAGTAAAGGATTATAAATCACTTTATGATTAAACTACGCCCTTTTGTCGCTCTGTACAAATACCGGTAGTTCTGTATCTCTAAGCGCCATGAAATTTCATTGCCTTCATCTACCATAATTTGGCGTGTTGGGTGAGATCTTGCTCTGTAGAGATAATATCAATGGCGGGAGTAGACCAACAGATGAAGAACCGTTAGATCATCCCAAGTTGGTATGACCTCATTAGCATTACTATACGAGATATAGGTAGGTACCGTAACTAGGGAAAGGCCAAGGTTGCGGCTGAGTTGTTGTAATAGCTTGGCTCCCAAGAAATCGGATGGAGTTGCCAAGATCTGGGGTGACAGCGGACTTAAGGTTAGAGTTCGTTTTGTATAAAGTTCCAAGATTCGCTGCATGGCCGGCGGGATCTCCCGCTTTTCGGCCGATCGGCCGCCCACAAGAACTGCAAAAACTAGACCTATCATATAAGAGGGAATAATTCGTTGAGTACATCGGAGATCCGCATTTCTCGTATCAATAACATACGAGCGTATTGATGGATTGGCACTTACTATCACCTGGCGCACATGTTAAGCGGATTTCATCGCTTGGCAGAAATATACAGCGTGACCTATTGGCATGACAAGCAAGACTGCGAATTTGTACCAAAAAGAAACTTGTTACAAAAGAATAGCTTTGATTCACGGTGGTATCGACCTCTCGATAAACTAAAGGGCTTCAATATTTACGTACATTTCAAGTGTCATTTAATTCTATCCATTTTCCTCCCTCTGAAGCAAATGTTTAAGCGAATTCGAGCATTGGCAAGGTGGGATGAACCGAACCACAGAAGGGGCATCTCCAATTATGCGTTAATTCAACCCCAGTACCCCCAGACTTTCTCCCCTGAACCTTGAAAGGAGATCATGACATAGCGTTCATTTGATATTTATTTTAAGCCTCATCATGATTCAAGAAATACTGTATCACCGGGTGGAGGATACGTTATTCAGTTATGAAACCTTGGCAAGGTTACCTTGCCAATGTTTTTGATCATTCGGTCCAGGAAAAAGGCGAAATGGCGAAATGGCAAGGTAAATGTCCTTTGGCCTTGAAGGTTCGGAGCAAGTGTATAAAGAACTCTGTCAATTCCTTCTACTTTTCTCCATCATCAACTCACTCACTTCTATCTTCACTTCCATCTATCTCATTACCACAGCTCCGGCAGCACTTCAAATTCTCACTACAGCCAATCGCCAGCTCTTGCTCAGCACAACTCATTCTTCATCTTTCCTCACTCTCATTCCGAACGATCAATATCCTTCGCAACAGTCAACAGTTCGTATACTCTCAACCATTGAACTTCAAATTCGCATACTAACAGAAAATAGTGCACGCTCCAACCGTATTCTCAATGGCCGTCGCCCTTTTCGCTGCCTCCACAGTAGCAGTCCCAGCGCCAGAGTCCCAAACCTCCATTCTCAAAAGACAAGGCACCGCTTTCTGGGACGTCACTGGAAACATCTGCAGTGCCGAAATTGCCAACGCATGCGTCACCAGAGGAGGTGATCCAACTCTCAAGAATGGAGATTGGAGCGACGGAAACGCATGCCAGGGACGAACGATGACCTACACCTCGAAGACGCCTAAGGGCAACAGCGCTACCGCACCAACAGAGGGCTTCTGCAAAGTCACAGTGAAGCTTGACAACAGCTGCAAAGTCAACGGCAAAAGCTCGAGCCAAGAAATCGGCCTTAGTCGTCAAGTCAAGAAGACTACCGGTGCCTTTTCCGAAGAAACGATCGGATCTGTGCACTTCTCGACTGCTTGCCCTCCAGGAACATACGTCCAGAGCGAGATTCGTGTCATCTAGGGCTTTTTACAGCCATCGAGGCTCCAAGCTCAATATGGATGATGCTGCCGCCTGCGGAGCCTGGATCTTGTATATTGGACTTTTGGAGCTGGGATTCTCTTTTGGTTTGTCACTGTTTGTCATTCTTGGTTGGTTATGCTCTTGTTATTTTCACGCTTTGATGAGGATAGAGGGGTATGGTCGTTCCAACGGGATTTTGGATACCGGAGGACAGGGGCTTGGCTTTTGTTTGTTTGTTTGTTTGTAGATTTTCACCAGTTGACAGGGGCAGCGTGGGCTTCCACAATGTTCTTTGAAATTGCTTCACTTCTTTACCTCTCATTAACACAATTTTACTCGCTTGTAAATTGTGTTCTTGTAGATTAGTTTGCTCAATCATGATCAATATTCCCTTCGATTTATTCCTTCTGTTTCCAACACTAAAAAATTGGCATGTTCCTGCTTTGGTGCAGTATTATTTTGGAGGTATCGACAGTCAGAGCACTACCGCCTCATTCACAAAGAAAGATCGCTGATGTCGCCCAGGATTGCCTGTCAGTCAAAATTACCATCGCACCGAAAGCAAATTGCCATGAATTTGGAGATGCTAAAGTTTGCACCAGCTCCGGATTTTATACCCTGGTCAAAGTCTAGAATAAACTTTGATTTCAAATTGGGCCCCTTGGTCTACGAAACTACCGCAGGTAGAAAATTGAATTAGCACAATTTAGCAGCCTGTTGCGGTAGTCTGTTGCCACGTGATAGATACCTCGACAACAGGCCGAGTGTACCTGGTAGGTAGCTCCTGGTGGGGCTTATCAGGCCGCAAGCGAGGTCTGTCCTTGAAACCCAACTCCTGCCAACACATCTATTGATGCTACATTCAAAATACATTCCAACGCCAGCCCCCAAGCTGCGAAGCCTCATAATCCGTTCGTTGTCGGCTGTTGCAAGTCGCGCCTAAGACTTACAGGTGATACACCCTTATGCACGAGCGCACATCCCCGACTTGTACTCTGGTGTATTACCGTGTGTACTCGTAGTCATTTCTCGTGGCTCTGGCACGTCGAGTACTTTGATAACATTCTGCCCAATACATAATTCCTCCGGGGCAATCCTTTCTAGCGATACCACTACCCTCCTTGTCTCATGCGCACGCTATTGCGCCCGAATTCGACTCATAACTGCGTTTCTCGGAAATCAGATGGAGTCGACGTGTATCTTACGCTGGCCTCGCCACCGGCGACGATGGCACTGGGACTCTCAAATCATCGGGCCTTCATAAACCGGTCCTACTGTGACCTAAATTCTAATTCAACACTTCAAGTTTGAAATTTAACCCCTCCCCCGCCTTTTCAATCATGGCCGATGCAGAACCTCCAGAGCTTTCCTCCGTGGCCCCTCAATTCTCTGAAGCAGTCGCTACCTTCTTATACGACTCAATCAATGATGCAACGAAGAGTCTGGTTGTACGACTCAAAGCTCCTGCGAACAAGTCCAGCGAGGACCACGCAGAGGTCAACCGGGACCAACATACACCTCCAGATTCGGAGTCCGGATCAGAGGGTGGATCGCTGCCCGTGTTCAATGTTCCGTACTCGAGAAATCCGAACTTTGTTGGTCGCTCTCAGGCTCTCAGTCAGTTGCTCTCGATGTGGAAACCAGGAAGTAGAGGAAGAATTGCCATCTTCGGACTAGGCGGCATGGGGTACGTTTTACTTTCTCCAACGTCGACACCTCAACTACAAGTATCCAATTAACAGGTTATAGGAAGACGGAATTAACAGTAGAATTCGCCTATCGATTAAAAGAAATTTCGCCAAGAACGTCGATATATTGGTTCAGATCCGATGATCTCATTTCAAACCCAGAAACCGCCCACGCCGATTCGGCTTCCGCGACGGGAGAACAATTAGATCAGTGGTTAAAATCACCGCATAGCCCAGAGTCTTTACTCATTGTAGACCCAGGTGCAGACTTCTCCCCTTTGCTGGTTTCTACCCAGGACACTTCGATTTTGGAAAATCTTCGCTTGTTTAATGGCACTGCGATTGTTTTGACAAGAAATGCGCAAAGTGGCCGACAACTAGCAGGGCCGCATGGTCTATACGAACTTGGTGATTTGGAGGATGACGCATCGGCGATGTTGCTGCGCGCCAGATTAGGGCCTCTCGCTCAGGGCACAGTGGCAGATATCGACGAAGTCGTTCAGTTGATGACCTACCTCCCAAGAGCGATCCTCCAAGTCGCACGCCTTATTACTAGCACTGGAATGACGGTTGCTCAATTCATTCAACTTTACCACAAAGGCGATTCGATGAAGCTTCGGCTATTCGCAAAAGTGGATCGCTTCTCAGCCCCTGACCACAAATTCTCGGTAGTTGGAAAAGGGGTAATGGATGTGCGGGCATTCAGAAGCGAGTACCCAGACGCGAGTAAAGTCCTTTACCAGATATACTGCCTTGGCGGCCTTTCGGTGCCTCAGGAAATATTTTCCGGAACTGATCCTCTAGATATGATTGTTATCATGTTCATCCTCAGGGGTCACCTCCTCGTGGTGGAAGATCACTCAAATGCCACTTTCAGCCTCCCACCCTTTGTATACCTGTCTATGCGAGCTGTTTTCCAAGGCCAGCGACTCGAAGCCGACGAAGATGACATGAAAGAAGAGCGCGACTGGCACGAGGAGGTTGTTACCCTGTTTTCTGAGTGGTATCCCGGTTCACATCACGAGGATAGGGAATGGTGGAGATCATGCTTTGCAGATCTACTCGGTGGATGCGACCTCCAAGTAAACTCTCTTCGGGTCGCTATCGCCAAAATTCACAGGAAAGAGGCAGATCATTTCAAAAAAAGAGGGTGGTATAATGAGGCCTTGAGGATGACACTTCTAGCCAAGGGTGTCCTTTCTGTTGCCGCTGCATCTGAACACCTCAAGATTGCGCAAGATCAAATTCTACTGTTAGACCTTCTCGGACGATATCATGACGTTCAAAACGCACTTCAAGCTTACCCCACACATGATGACGAAGCAAGCAAGTTATGGAAAAGGAGGATGCAGGCGAGACTGGAGCAAGCTGAGGGGGCCCAGCAATTTGACTCTGTAGTCCAATCATTCCAAGAAATTCGGAGCATCCGCGAAAGTGCGGGACACTCGAATATTGACCTTCTACAAGCCATCGACGACCATGGATGGGTGCTCATGCTCAAAGGCAAATATATCGATGCTTCAAGCTCTTGTCGGAAAGCTCTTGTTGGCCGAACAGCGGCATTGGGACTCTCGCATATCGACACTCTCACAAGTTTTCATCACCTATCAATCATTTCAAGATTGGAAGGGAGGTATGACGAAGCACTTCATTATGCACAAGAAGCGATTCGTGGTCGAGAAAATATCCTTGGCACAAATCATCCTGACACCCTGGAGAGTAGAATTGCCAAAGCTCGCGTCCTCATCTCTACGGCTGTCTCGTTAGCAGAATTTGATGACGCAGAGTCTCTCCTGGTCGATTCTTCTAATCAGCTCAGCGCCACTTTGTCCGAATCGCACCCTCTAATCATCATATGCCGAAGTGATCGTGCTTTGGTCATGCTAGCTCGTGGGAAGTACGAAGCTGCGGAACAAATGAACAGCGCAACGCTTCTGACAAGAAAGCAAGGACCGTGGATGGAACCATCCACACATCCCGACACTTTGACAAGCAAGCACCAACTTGCAGAAGTGATGTGGCTCAATACTGGATGCCAGGTCGCAGATGCTCTCACTAAAGAGGTGCTTGTCGAAAGGACCGAGATTCTGACGAACGGCACACTCACAGGAGATGATTTTCACCCAGATCAGCTTGCTAGTCTACACCTTCGAGCCATGGTCCTCTCAGGTCTAGGTGAACACGGCTTAGCTCTTAAAAAGATTGAACTGGCCTTCATAGGACGACAAACATTGCTGGGAAAGCACCATCCAGACGTTTACATGAGCATGACATGGAAAGGAGAAATTATGCGGTCACAGCTTCCAACCGATGATAGCAAGAAAGCGCAATTGCTGGACGAGATTGATGCACTTCATAGACAGGCACTAGACGGTTTGACGTTCACTTTCGGCTCTCAGCACCAAAAGACACTTCGATGCATGACTAATTTAGCACTTGCAAAGAAAGAGCGTGGGCCATCGGGATATTCAGAAGCAGCAACGATATTTCATACCGTCTACAGAGCCTATCGTCATTCGGTCGGCCCATTCCATCCCGAAACATTGAAAGCAGAGTGTCGTCTTGCTGAAGCGGTGCGCTTCGTATCCCCGAGCTATCAACAGGAAGCCAAGAAATTATGGCGTGAAGCATGCGGTGGGTTCACGAAGGTTTTCGGAGCTGATGCCTATTTGACGGTCACTGCATACAAGAATTACGAGAAGTTTCTGTGTATGTTCCCCGAGCAGTGACTACCAAGGCGTAAGAGGAGGGTTCGCAGGGCTGGTGGACGACGGAGGAGAGGGAAGGGGAAAGGAAGTGGGAGGGCCAGAAATAAGGGAAGGAGGGGAAAAGAAGGCAGGAAGAAGGTTGGCGACCGTGGCACGATAGACGTCAAGGGGAAGGTATGTTGAAGGAGAGTGAATACCAGCTAAACTGTTGTAGAAGATTCTCGAGTAATATTTTCAAGGCGTGCGATATATATTTAATTTGAGCATTTTACGTGCAAAAGGGGGGCGCAACTGAGGTTCGTATTTCTGCTACAAAGTCTGAGGTAAGTGACTGCTCTGGGTGCCACGACGAATTGTCTTACACAACACCCAACAACTCTACAAATTTCTAGACCCGATTAGGCCATAATGTAACTCATTGATATATCGCGTTCAACACTCCCGTCGGGAAGCTGCTTCTCTCAAGGATCTAACCCTTGAATAGCGTTATGTTATCCGTTTTGGCTCCCAACAAACAAGGTGCCTCACTTGTATTTTCTTTATCAGCCACAGTTGGATAACCGTCATCGAACCCATTTGGGAATAGCCTTACCTCCTGATCCTGCTTATGACTCTAAATTGCCTACTGCTATTGGGAGCAGGGATCTGCTTAATACCGCAAGTAGCTGCAGATGCATTTGAGGAAAGATGACGGCGATCGCTTTTCTATCCAGCTTTGGGACTGCGCCACCCTTAATATCAGCTGTTGGATATATCATATGCGGGTATCCGGTATCCGGTATCCGTTGGTGGTACTTACGGTGAATAACAGTCAGCCAACCAGACCGACTACCTCGACTTCCCAAGAATGCTCGAGGAGAAGTGCTCCTTCCTCCCTTCCGTCTACTCTTACATCACATCTAGTCGCCATATACTGACAACTTTTGAAGTCATTCCGCATCACCTTGACGCGAATTGAAAACATGCCTCGAAAGGACATCGAATTCAAGAACAGCGTCGGGATTACCCTTCGTGGCTAGTTCTACGGTCCTGCAGATGAGACATCGTAAGTTACTCGATCTCATTTTCTTTGGCTATGGCCTAAGAATCATATTCACTTAAGAACATTTAGGTATGAGATGAATTGAGCTAACTGTCCTGATTCTAGGTCAGAAGAATTGCCATGCCTCGTTATGGTTCATGGCTTTGCGGCTGTCAAAGAAATAACTCTGGATGTTGTCGCTGAGATTTTTACTTCGAAGCTTAAGCTCACAGTTCTCATCTACGATAATCGTGGCTATGGTTCGAGTGATGTTGGGGAGGGCCAGCCACGCCTTGAGATCATCCCCGCTGATCAGGTCTCCGATTTCTCGGATGCTATCACCTATGCACAGAGCTTGCCTCAAGTCGACGCAAACAAGATTGGCATCTGGGGATCATCGTTCAGTGGGGGTCATGCTATCTGCGTAGCAGCCGGTGACAGGCGTGTGAAGGCCGTCATCTCACAAGTTCCTTTCGTAGACGGATGGGCAGTTCTTGGAAGATTAGTGCGAGCAGACTTTATGGGCGGCTTATTAGCTGGTAACTCACCCCCATATCTTGACAAAGAAAAACGAGTGCTCATCATTGATATCCAGGGTTCGAAGCGGACCGCCAAGCAAGAGCTGCTGGACAACCGCCCATTATGATTCCATTAGTGGACCCCAATCCTCTTGCTCAGTCTGCACTCCCAACTCCGGATTCGTTCACTTTCTACGAAGATTGGTTCAAGAAACTACCACACCTTCAGAACCAGGTCTCACTTCGGTCGATGGAGTCCCTACGAACATACATACCGGCAAATCTTATCGAGTATATTTCTCCTACTCCATTGTTTATGTCGGTGGCAGATACCGACACACTTACCCCAACGGATTGCTCGCTGAAAGCGTTTGGAAGAGCGCTAGAGCCGAAGAAGTTGCTCTTGTTGAAGGGTGGCCACTTTAGTGCCTATTCGGGACCAAACTTTGACGAGTCCATTGCGCAGCAGGTTGAGTTTTTGAAGGGTACGCTCTGCGCTTAGCATACCAGAGGGCCGATCTTCGACAAAGTATTATGGCTGGCGCAGACTGGTTTTCTGCGGTGCAAACTATGCTATGTATTTCGAAGGGGACACTTTGTGTCGGGTTATTCAATTCTTTTTACATCGAGTAATTCATATTTGCAAAGCACTAGCAGCTATTTTATTTATTCGTCGTGTTAGTGACCTTGTGCTGCAAAACTGTACTTATACCGCGTATGAGACTTCAAGCCTCGCCTAATCATGCGATGCCGAGTACGGCACTGTTTCGACTTCATTTCTCTCATCCCTAGATAAATAACCCTCTGCAAATAGGCTTTCAAAAGTTTTGGCCCTGTGTCAGGATGGTGGACACAGAGACAAAATCGGCGTCGTCCAAGGATACCCACCCTGTTTTGCTGCAGTCAGCTATTGCCAACAGCCTGTTGGTAATCACAAGTTCCAGCGCAACAAATGCTCCAGTCACTCAGTAGCTATCCCCTATTTCTTCAACTATCTGGTTTGTTCGGTAGAAATAGGCTTGCAATTTGATAGATATGCTATTATCCTTTCGGGTTGTTTCGAAGTCTCTTTTCCTATCACGTCTTTGGAGGCGAGGACGGGCTATTGTTTGCCTCTGATACTTCACACATCAGCACCACTGGGCATATAGCGAGTACTGTACCCCGGATCAACCCGTTGGATTTTTCAATCTTCCAACGCTCGACGGAGAGATACCACTGCTCACACAGTGCTGGATAACAGCGCGTACAAAGCATCGGAGCTGTCGATCTCGATTTCCAGATGACGAGAACACACGTATGGGAAACGGTGATACAGGCCTGGGCATACCAACTTGTTTTTGTGAGGTGCAAATACGATGTATTCCTTCGTAGCCCAATAATGCAAGCCATGCAATGTCCAAATGCTATGCTATGGTGTCTCTAAATGCAAAGCGCCGTGCCAAAATGCAACAAAGCCATTGTTTGTGTGGCTTTGGTTTCAACCTCTTACTAACGCCTTCTCGATGTGCCCTTCCTATCATTCCATCAATCCATTACAGCGTGAAAAGTTTCATAATCACTCATTGGCACTCCCCAGCTCGTCTCGTTCGCTGCCACTCGCAGGAGATACTTGCTTCTTTCTCCTGCCTCTTCTGCTCGGTTTCGCAACTGCTTTGGGAGCCTCCTTAACTCCCAGTCCATCACCTTCGCTTCCACTTGGACTTTCCAGTGAGCCGGATCCTAATCCCTCTGGGGCTTGATGTTCCTCCGCAACGGCAGCGGCGAGCCAGCCTTCCTTGCCAGTCCGAAGTACAAAAATGGAATTTAGCTTGGAACCAAAATAGTTGTCTTTTCGTGTCACATTCCTTGCCGAGCCCTCTAGCGCCGACATTGCTGCTCTTGTCGTCCGCCTCTTTTTGCCTTGCCTTCCACCTTGACTCAAGAGATTGCTCATGCGAGTACGATCGCGCTGTAAACGAGCATCGTAAGACACTATTGACCGAACATAAGGCGCAAGATCAACGGCAATCATCTTGAGCGTGCGGTCAAATGAAGACGCCTCAAGTGCGTTGGGAGACCCGACGTATTTTTTCTCTGACTCAGAGATTGGATCAAAAGCCAAACTGAAATCACGCCGGCCAATCTTGCCTTCAGGGACTGAGACCAGTTTCGTGACGAGTTTGACCAGGTCCGGTTCGCTCGGTGATCCAAGCATTGTCGGGACTTCAAATCCGCGGCAAATGTGTTGATCTTCCTGGAGGTATTTTCTTGCTCTAGACTTCGTCCACAAAGAGATATCTTTGCCCAAGAATACGAAGTCAACTTTTGGTGTGGCTTCTACGATTGGATAGGCTTGGATGTAATCCTCGCGGGCCTTCTCAGATAATTTAGGGGGATTAAGATCCATAAGAACCTATAAAGATTAGCATATTATACAAGCCGATTCCTAGTTAGCCTACCTGGTTATCTTGGGCAAAAGCATTGCCTGAATACGAATCTGCAGCACTCATTGCTCCGGTGAAATCTTCATACATCTTAAGAGCAGCATAATCGCCATTCTTACCAGGGCAAAGCTCTTGACACTCAAGTGCCCAGGACTCCATGGCAATATTCTTCTGCCAATCTGCAGCATCGAGTGCCCATCCGTCCCATGCTTCGTGGAGCATTTCTTCTTCAACTGCGAGGTAGTGAGAATGGCTCTCTAGAAAGTCTTGACTGAGCCAGCCCATGCCAGCCTCATATGTTCCTTCACTGATAGACCGAATAGTCTCCCGATCTTTGCTTTTATCGTCGTCTTTGGAACCACGTGGGTAAAACCAGTCCATGCCATTCTTGAAGGAGCCGACGGCGAATTGGCACCAAAAATTCAATTCTGTTAAAGACGCACGAAGGTCGAAGTTTCGACCTTCGTACAGGGTACTGATGGCATCGCGGTGAATTAGGTGGCCCTCGCAAGCTGCCACCAACAACATATAATCGACTGCGAGGTCGACTGGGGCGGGATTGAAACGAATAATCGCATGCAGTGAAAGCGACAGTAATGGGATTGAGGATTCGTCGTTGCATGTTATAATGATCGGTCGTTTAGATTGAGCAACGAGGGAAAGGATGGTCGCCCAGAACAGCTTGTCCTCGTCATAGATGATATCAGCCTCCTCAATCAAAATCAAAGATTGCTTTTGTTCCTTTGCAGGAGCTTTTTCGACTGTCGTAGCTTTGGCGACTTTGGCCTTTTTGGAGTTAACGTTTGACTTATTATTGGCGGTTTTCGAGATGACTGGCGCTTTTGCTTTGAAAAAAGAGTTCATCGTACCCTGTCGGCCGCTTTGAAGGTCTTTGGACAAAGCTTCTTCTATGCGAAGACTGTCTTCATCAATTGGAGCGGCCGTGTGTGATTGCTGAACTTGGTGGTTTCGTGTCATGTCTCCTACTTTCTCCATGATATCTTTTCCGCTTCGACGGCTGCCTGAATTGATCTCAAATACTTCGAAGCCAAGTTCTTTCGCGACAGCATAGACAGCTGCGGTCTTTCCAGAACCATGCGGACCACTCATTACAACGGCGTTAGTCAATCGTACCTGGTCTTTCGAACCTCTGGAAGCCGCATCCCGGGCCCTAATGACCGTTTTCTTTACTGCTGTGGGGAAACCGATTTCATCCTCGAGATCTGTGACCTCATCCATGTCGTTGTCTTCCTCGTCACTGGAGACTACGAATCCATCAAGTTTCTTAGATTTTCGTTTTCGCTTCCCGTTTTGCTCGGATTTTGCCCCTGATCGACTGACATTTTTATCTCCTGGCCCCGTCTCCACAGATTTCACCGTCAAAGTTTGAAGCCATTCTTTCAATATGATAGCCTCACGCCCACTCTGCAAGACCTCTGAAGCGCTATTGGGTGAATACTTTTGTATCCATGAATGGGTTTCACATTTCCCTTGGTCGAATGCTGAAAGCGACGTTGCGATCGAATTGTAAATCTTTGTCAGAGCATGATGTGGTTGTTGCTGCATCCGATTCTCATCCTGTAATTCATCGTCACTCGAGTCATCCAATGCTGGCGCGTCTGCAAGAAACTTTGTGTGAAGCTCTAGGCGGACACGTTGTTGAATAGTGCTGCCTCGCCCAAAACTCTTCTTCGGCAATCTAAGGCAGTGAGGAATGGGCGGGAAGTCATCGGGATTGATTTCCCGTATGCCCTGTAGTATGTGGGCAACGTTGAGATCCTCCGATAACAAGGAAAGGACATTTTCCTCGGCTAGGACCTCCACAGCATGATACTTTGATTTCTTCGTTCTCGATTGAAAAGCTGCACCAACTTCATCAGTCGGCTGGATACTGGCTAGAGATTCCCGCTCTCCTCGGACATGGATCATCTCTTGCCACGGCCATGCTGGCTCAACGGCACCAGGAAATTTTAAAAATCCACCAGACTTCCCAAAAGCCATGAACGTCGTATTTTTGGGTTTAGGCGGTGAACGTGGCCTTTCGTACAGCTGTGGTCTGACCCGCCCAAGTACTTTGGTTTGTTTCGGGCTAGATATCTCCACAAGAATGACAGGCTCAATCTTGTCTTCCTTAGCAGGCTTTGCAAGTTTGCCGGTAAAGAGTGGATGAATAGGTTTTGTTGGCCCGGAAAGAACAGGTTTTTTCGTTTTGGGCTGTTCTGTTGGTAGACTATTTGGCATTGTGATATTGGTACCGCCCAAAATCCGGTCTATCTTAGGCCCGATATTTGATGAAAGAGGCTGGCCAGTGCCATATCGAATAGTGACAATCTTTGACTTGGGTGCCTTTTTACGACCTGGGCCAGATTTTACAGCAACATTGCTAGGAGGCGAAAGTTTTTTCGGAGGAGATCCGATAGTGCCTGTTTTCGGGTTCCAACGTAGAATCTTCTTGGGCTTTCCATCCGCAGTGCATTCTCCAGCCGATTTGGACTCCACCAGAGTTTGAAGAGCAGCGTCAGCATCTGTCACTACCTTAGGATTGATGATTTTGCTCGTGGCAGCAGCTTCGGAATTGTTTGCATCTGAATCGCAGGCTCTCGTCTCTTCGGCAGGGGAGCAACCTTTTCCGTCTTCCTCCGATATACCGGATTGTAATATTGAGACGGCTTCGAGGGGCTTAGATATTTCCGAAGAGTTGTCAGACCAGGGGGATCGCCTAGGGTGTTGTTTTCGCGAACGCGATGCTGGCTCCCCTATCTTTTCATCTGCCGGCATCTCTTTGCGATCAGGAGAAGTAGTCTTGCGTCGTTTTCTCCTGCCGTTATTCGGGTCCACCTCGAGAAGTTCTGCATGTCCTTCAGTGGCATCCTGGGTATCTGAATGCGCTGAACTCCCATTTTTACCCGTATTTGCTTTCTTCGCCCTTTTCTTTCTTGGGGCAACCTTTTCTTTGGTCGCATCACTTGGTGGTTGCGAAATCGAGGAATTAGATGGCTTCGGGCCCAATGCTGAATCCGAATTCAACGTTTCTAACTTCAATTAGCAATGTGAGCTATAGACAACGCAGTTGAAAAGTACTGACTTGATCTTTTTTCGAACAGAGGGTGAATTTTTTTAGGAACCTCATTCTTCTCCCCCATAGTCATTGTAGACAAGGCCATTCGCTCTCACAACCTGGTCCCTTACCGTGCACACGAAATCCACGCGTACTATATCCCCCAAAAGGCTGAATTCATGGCAGTTTTGTGGCAAGAGAGGTGTTTTAGGGTGTGGAGCAATTAATTCTAGGGCGTACGGCGTTTTGAGGGCGAATTAGGATACCTGATGTGGTAGAAGTGGTGAATTTGGATGTTGACGATGTCCCGAAGGACTAGAAGTCGCGAGTCGGCAGCGGTTGACGCGATTTGCACTTTAAACTTCGACTGCCGTACTTAGCGCGATTCACCCCTGCAACTTTTTCTGGTGAACTTTTTAGATCTCCAAAATATTTTATTGTAGACTGCTTCGCAACCCCAACCAGAGCTAGTCAATCAAAAAGGCCGGATCGCAAACATACACGATGTCTTCCAAGTTCGCATTGCATCGGCCTAATGTTTTAGCAACTCTGCCAAAACCCATTGACCGAGAAAATGGGCGCTACGTTGTCGGTGATGTATATGGTGGGGCACCAGGTTCAAAAAAGAGAAAAAGAGCAGAGCTCGCGGTAGGAATCGACGGCGAGGGCGTCAATTTGTACGATGTAAGGCATTCAGGTTCTCGGATTTCATGACAGATGCTAATTGAAGCTATCTAGATTTCCGCAGCCAAGCTCATTACCTCTTATGCCTTACCTCCCCAGTCAACTTTTACTTGCGCTCCTACATCAGTGAGGACTCGTAATTCAAAATCTCGTGCTGAACGACGAACGTATACCTCGACGACTGGAACAAAACCGCAAGTGACACTCTTTCGGGATACCCTCGAAGGACCTCGCACCGAAACAATATCCGAGAACTACCATGTTGCTGAAGCTCTCGGAAACCCCATCGTGTTTATGGGCACTACTGCCTCAGCTTCCGGTGTAGAATCGCTAGCGGGCACAGAGGACCTCATTGTTGTCAAAAAGAATGGAGAAATACGCTGTCTCAACGGCGACTCGCTCGAGGAGAAATGGGTGTCTCCACCGACTGCCTTGCATCGAGGCCAGGACACGGACACTTCGAACGACGTTGAAATCGAATATGCACACTTGTCAAATGCACATGCGGTTGGCCAAGGTATATTCAAGGAACGAATGGACGTCTTTGCAATATTTCCGCAAGAAATCTCAGAGGATGGTTTCAATCCGGATCTTCTGGTCCTAGTCTCTAGGTCCAAGGGAACTCCATATACTAGGACACTCCACGTCGTTGCCTTTCCCAGAACATCTTCTTCGAATATGAATGGATTGCAACACTCGGTTCACCCTCTGTTATTCGCCCAATTTCCAGCCTCCATCAACGATGCTTCCAAGGAAGAGCCAAATTTCCACATCCATGTTGCTACTGGGACGCTGCAGCAACTAAACAACAATATTCTTACCACATTTGATCTTACTGAAACGGGACCCAAGGAGCAATCGATACTCAAGGTCGTTGGCGCAAAATCTTACCTCCGACTATCGAACACATCGATCATGGTTTCGTCGGATAGCGCACTTAGTGTGTTCAATCCAAAATACCAGTCAATACTAGCAACCATTGATCTCGATTCCATCGTTGAAAAGGATTCCCTTAAACGTAAGCGGGGAGAGAGCGATATCAACGGAGCTTCCACGGGTGTGTATACCCTTTTGAGGTACTTTCCAAAGCTTGGTGCTGCAGTCGCAATCATGGGTAGCAACATCGTCGGTATACAAATTGATGGGCACCAGGACCGTAAAGGCCGACCTCGTGCTGCAGGCCTGCTTATTGATGCCCTACGATGCTCAATCCCAGAACAACTCAGATCGTCCAGTGACAAGCCAACAATTGACAATATCGCCTCGAAAACCCTGTCAGCATATCTACCAGGATCTATCAACTCATCAGATGCGGCTTGGTCTCGAAATAAGAAACGGCTAGAGACTGCTTTTTCCGCCGGCAACTTGTCGGAGTTCGATGACCTCATTTTAGAGAATCTTTATTGTAAAGTGAATAAGGAGGCTCAAAATGCTCCTTCAGTCAAAGGAGCGTCTTTTGGCAAAAATGATGACATGAGCTTCGATCGTCGCTGGGTCATATATGCTCTTGGTAAAATCTTCAGTTTTGACCAATCCGATCCAAGCGAACAGAAACTCACCATATCGTTCTACCCTCCCAATACATTTCAGTGGTTGATAAACGCTGGGCATATGACAAGGGCAAACCTTCAAACCGCCGTGAGAAGTATTTCGACCCTGGTGCCGAAACCTATTTCAGCAGGGGCGCTCGTGCAATCAATCACCGAAATCAACCCTGACATGGACGTGTTACTTTCACTCCTCGAAAACAACTACTTAGAAGCTTCAGAACTAGTTTACGCAATTCGTGTGCTGATGGAGAGTCTCGAGCACTTGGGAAACCGCTCCCAGTCCACCCAGGGGCTGCTTACAAACGGGGAAGACTTGGAGCAATCCGATGTTGCTATTGAAGAGCAATTGGAGCAACTAGAGGAAGCAGCCGAAGAGGATTTAGAGACTGCAGAATACCAGCTCGGTCCCGGCTCTGGGGTTCGAGGTGAAGCATTGAGCTTGGCGCTTTCAAAACTCTACGCTTGCCCGACAAATGCCATCGTACACGCACTCCAGACGATATTATCAGGCCAGGAGATTGTTTCTCTCATAGACTTGCTTAGAGTGGAGCTCTCGAGAGGGTCATGGACATCGAAATACCTCGATGCCGATCAATTCGAAGTTGGCGACGACAATTTGGGTGTTCCAGACAATGCTGTTGTACTGATAGCAAATCTGCTCGGTAATTGTATAGATGCAATTGGTGCTGGCGGCTGGTTGTCGGGCGATTCGAGGCTGGTTCAAGGGGATCCTTTCGGGGCCGAAGAATTGATAACAAGTCTGAAACTTGAAATCAGTGCTACGTTGGAGTGCACCATAGAAGCAACATATCTGAGGGGCTTGATATCTGAGATGGTCCGTTATGGCAATGCCCTTCAGAAAGCACTCCCACCTGCTCAAAAGAACGGAGAGGGCCCCGCAAAGCCGGTGACTTTACCGACATTGGAGCAAGACCAAAACCTCTTACCTCTTGGAATGAAGACCGAGCAACAAATAACACTACTGAAGGTTGGAGCTGGTGGAGAAGTTTATAAACGAACAGCGAGAGACATTGGACACTTGAAGAGTCAGAGAGTTCCCAAGTATTCACTTGAGAAGATCACGATTTAAGTTTCCAAAGTAGATAGCCTTTTTCAGTCTACACTTAATGCGCGATACGGTTGATGTCATGTTGTGCTCTACAAATATGCAAAGGTGGGATGTAAAGCGCTGTACAAACAGCACTTACATGTGACCCTTATCGGGTGCATTAACCTATTCAGGTGGAACTAGTGCCACTCGGGATCACTCTCCAATCAAATCCGAGATTCCATCGATAGCCAAACGCTCACTGCCCATCAAACAGACCCATTTGCCTGTATATAAATGAACCAAATCTTGGTCAAGAAGCGCTTCTTCGCTGATTTGGAATCGCCGTTCTTCAAATCTTTGGGTCCAGAAGTTCAGAGTGAAACGTCACAAAATTAAAAACTAGGACAAAACATAAGAAAACCGTAGGCTACTCCTCTTCCCCACTGCTCGAGTAACTAGAATTCTTCATTTCAGAAGTTGATTCTTCTGCGGATTCACAGGAGATTTTTCGCACCAAACGCTTACGTGTGAGACTAGACAGATGGCATCCCAAAAGCATCCTCTGGACCCCTTAACTGGTCCAGAAATCTGTCAAATCGCGGATCTACTCAAGGCTAAATCGCTTGGTCAAAGATTACACTTCAAAATCATTTCCATCATCGAACCTCGAAAGGACCAACTGAGGAAATTTCTATCCGCCGAGCGAAAGGGCGATGCCACCCCGAAACTCCCACGGCGAGCATCCGCTCTGTACTATCACCGTGGAACTGCAAATGCATTTGTTGCCACTGTAAATGTCGATACGGGCTCAGTCGAGGAGATTCGGGAATTGGAATCGCATTTTCACGGCCAGGCGGATTTGGATGAAATCATCGAAATGCGTGAAGCATGCATGACCCATCCAAAGGTTATTGAGGCCATCGCAAAATACAGGCTTCCAAGCCATCTCAAGGTTGTGTGCGATACATGGCCATATGGTAGAGATTCAAATGATCACCACGCACGTTACGTTCAGGTATGAATTGGCTCGAGTAAATTGGAGTATTGTTTTCTTTCCAAGGCCTTTCATCACTTTGTGTCATACCTGACCCGAGGAGAAGATCACCACTCGTTTTTGCTGGGGTTAGTTATGGCAAAAGCTCTGGTTAAGAATTCGTTAGCTTGATTTGAAATTCGACTGGTTATAAGACAAGAAACATGCTTACAGGTCCCAGTGCTATCTCTTCGCCGAAAGGGATCATCCGGGCGCCAATCACTACGACATTCCTCTCCCATTCTCTCCCATTCTTGACATGACCACAAAAGAACTGATAGACATCGTTCGACTTCCAACCGGCGCGGACTTAGAGTCGAAGCACGATACGGTCTATAAACCCCATACTCCAAGAGAGTATCACCATGATCTTCAAACAAGCCCAGCGCGAACGGATCTCAAGCCTCTTGTCGTTCGTCAACCACAAGGAGTTTCTTTTACTATCGATGGCTACCTAATTAAGTGGCAAAAGTGGAGATTTAGATTGGGATTCAACTGGAGAGAAGGGATGGTCTTATATGATGTAACATATGATGGCCGAGAATTATTTCACCGGTTGAGTTTGAGCGAGATGTTCGTTCCTTATGGGGATCCTCGAATGCCTTATTCGCGGAAGAGTGTATTTGATGTGGGAGATATTGGAGCGGGGTTTGCTGCTAACAACCTGGCTCTTGGTTGTGATTGTCTCGGTGTAATAAAGGTAACAAAACTCACGATTTTCAAAAATTCTGTATGGTTGCACTAACATCATATCTAGTATTTTTCTTTCGTTGTCACGGACTCTCAAGGCAAACCTATAGAAAAGCCAAACGCAATTTGTATGCACGAAATCGATGACGGGATAGGCTGGAAGCATACGAATACACGCACTGGCGCCGTTTCAATCGTGCGATCTCGTGTGCTCGTTTTGCAATCGATAATCACTGTCGGAAACTACGAGTATATCTTCATCTGGCACCTGGACCAAGCTGCCGGGCTACATTACAAGATTCAAGCAACTGGTATCCTCTCAACTACGCCACTAGATGCAGGAGCTACAGTGCCATTTGGTAAGTTCGAACTGCTAGTCACCTAAGCACCCGCGTTTCGGTCAGGGGGAACAATTCGTTCCTACTTCGAGTGCTACCAATGCTATCCATCCCCGCCATCTCACCAAACTAAACCGTCTCTAATAACTTGGTGTTTAGGCACGAAAGTGAATGAGGGCGTCCTTGCGCCATTTCATCAACACGTTTTCAGTCTTCGTATCGACCCTTGTATCGACGGCGGGGATAATACGTAAGCTCAACCTTTCCACTTGTCTTTTCTTGCATTACTGACAGCGTTTCTCGCGATATAGCCTGGTGGAAGAAGATACAGTGCCCATGCCTTGGGATGATAAAAATCCATACGGTGTGGGATTCGTCACCGAAAAACGCCCGCTTTCCACATCCACCTATTCAGTAAGTCCTTTCTGGTTGTAGTAAACTGAAATGTTCAGCCAACCTGATATTCACATATCTCGTGTACTTGTTTTTACAATCCTTTGTCATCCCAATCCATGTCACGTTCGTTTACTCCTGAATATAAGATCAAAAACTAAAAAATTCATTACTCAGGACTCCGCACCCAACCGAGTACACAAAATAATCAACAAATCCAGCATTAACCCAACATCCGGCCACCCAGTAGCCTACGCAATCCACAGCCCAATCCGGCAAATGCTACTCGCTAATCCCAACTCCTGGCACGGCCGACGTGCAAAATACGCTTATCACCCTTACTGGGTCACAGCCCATCGCGAAGGAGAACTCTTCCCGGCTGGAGACTACACGTACCAATCACACCCCGACTTCACCGAAGATTTGGGCACTTGGGCTGCACGAGGTGATAAGACCGAGGATACGGATATTGTTGTGTGGCATTCGATTTGCTTGACGCATAATCCAAGGACTGAGGATTATCCCGTTATGCCATGTGATACGATGACTGTGAGTCTGAAGCCGAGCGGGTTTTTTGAGCAGAATCCGGCGCTTGATGTGCCGCAGAGTACACAGGAGGAGAATGGAAGTTGTTTGGTTGAGGATACGGCGCTGAAAGCTGTGGTTGAGGGGCGGTCGTCGAGATTGTGATGAGAGTCGAAAAGGATTGGGGTTGAGCGTCATTCTTATCCTGCCAAGATACTTTTCACGAGACCAGTCCATTAACTTTAAAATATCAATTTCTATATCATTGGTCTTGCAAAGTTGCTTAGTCCATGAAACATCTTATCCATGAGATCGATAATGAGGTAGAGGCGTATTCAAAATGGGAGTTTATATTGACCGATTCTACTTATATTCGAGTAACACATGGAGGACAAGTCAGCGCACAAGACCAAACACTCGAGTGATATTCATGTCGAATTGAATTTTTTTCAAGTTCTCCTCTTCTCCTTTTCTCACGCCTCTGCCGCGTTCCGAATGGTAACTTCTCAACCAAGCCTCTTCGAACCGGTGAATTCGACAACCATAACGAAGCCTTCAAAAGAAACGAGCGCTCATGTATTTTGAACCAGAAACGAGTGTATCTTGCTGTTACTGTATAGCAAAGTCAATACACCACATTTCCCGAAAACTCGGAGACGAACATACAATTTCCACTTCAAAGATGTTCAACGCAGTAATCTACTGGCAAGAAAGCGTATCAACAGGATCAAAATTCCCCAGCGGATCCGTGATAGTGATGGGACAACACGTGGAATCCCCACAGCAGTCGATGAAGTCGATGCCGTAGCAGAAGTCTAGTTTGGGCCATTAGTGGAAGGATTGTACAAGTGGAGAGGGATTTACTTACAGCCTTCGGGGATGCAGGTATCATCGCGCTTCTCGACGGGGAATGGTTCGGGCATTACTGGTTGGTGATTAGAGTTTGATGGGGTTTTATGGGCTTTGGGGGGAGGTAGAGGTACCCTGGGGAATTCGGTTAGCTGAGATACTGTGGGTCGTTTTGGGAAAGGGGGGCTTACTGCAGAAACTGGATTGGGGGCCGCCATCGCCACTTCAGCGATGGCGATGATGGCGAGCAGATCAATCTTGTGCAATTTCATGTTGGCGTTACTGTAGGTGATGATTTGTTTTTTTGCAGCGAAAGTTTGCTGGTGGTGTGATAAAGAATGTTTGCTTGAGTGGTGATTACTCTGCGTGGTTACGATGAGAAGAGAAAGAAAAAGAGGGATCGAGGAGGTTATCTATGCCTCTTCACAGAGACGGGACATAACTCATCATTCCACGAAACATTTGTACTCAAGCATGAATCCAGTTTGTCAACTTTTGAGTTACACCACAGCCTATGAACAGTCAAAGACCTGGAAATGAGTTTACAAGAAGCGATCGAGTCTCATGGATGCTAGACTAGGTTCATTAATCGACATCAATAATGCAGACGATCTCCGCGTGCGAAATTTTGCCCGAGATCTGCATCATCCTATCACCTAAAAACATCCGTCTACAAAAGCTTGTGTAAAGTGAAACTGGTAAATAGTATTATGAGAAGATTCTTTGCTCCGATCTTCTCTCTTTCCAGTAATGTTTCCCATTTCAAAAACCCCCGCCCTAAGTTCGCAGACTCTCGTGCGGGCAAAAAATTATAGCGAGCTGAGGTTGGAGAGCTCATAAAGCTCCCTGGCTGGCTATTAATACCGTTTTGGTCACCAACCGGTTGATTGTACCTCGCAGGTGGGACGATCGTAATTTCCCCGAAGTGTTTAAAAGCCGAGAAGGTTATGTGGGTAGAATTGATCTACGGACGTATAAAAGCTTGTATTTGTGGGGACTGGTGGCTGGTGTTAGGGAATGGAATGATAACTAGATTGACTACGAACTGAGAGATATGTAGGGAGAAACGGGGACTATATATACATTTAGAGAGCTCAATCGGAACCCCTTTTCCTCCTTCACATGCTCGATAAAGCACATGCAAATGCTCGTACATCGCCGTACGATTGAGGCTTTTGAGGCTTTCAGAGGCTTTTCCGGAGTTCCGTAGTAGTCCCTCACAGCTGGCATGATAAAGGTGTTGAAAGGTTGAGGAATTTGAATTTTATGGAAGTGCCATAGCCAGTACCATGTCATTCCCAGATTATCTAGACATGCAGTGAGCGTTGAGCCACAGCAATGATGGGAGTGGCCAGAACTGCAAGGGGATCCAAGTAATTGATTTACAGTATCAATTGCCTTGAAGCAACACGAAATTTAGTAGCCGACTTCCAGATCTTCAAAAAGCGTGCAGTTCAAGTTCAAAGTGCTAGTAGGAAACTTCAAAATTTGTGAAAACCGGTCCGATTATTGTCCCTAGCGCAGCCCTACGAAGTTTTCAGGGAAGACTATGCAACGATGAGCAGCAAGGAACACCTTTAAACCTCGTCCAAATGTTGAATACGATACTCGACGTCAATTTTTGCTGCAATTCGTACTCGTACTCGCCCCTACAAACCGAACTTCAGACTCCGGATACTCGGGAAATTAATACTTTAATTCGACGTCAAGCCACAGGCACAGCATCGAAGCTAAATTTCGAGTTTAGCGGTAAACTTTGTGAGGGCGGGGGGAATTGCATCGCCGGCTTTTCCGGTGTACTGGAAATGCGAATTGAGCTCGCGGCGTATTACGAATTTACGAGAGTGTTCGGGAAGTGCAATCATAATGAATGAATGGTAACAGAACGCATAGCAAGTTTCTTTCACAGCGCTAATTATCGTCATCTTTCAAATCTGGGAAGTGATTATTCGGGCGCCTCATTCAACCTCCGCCTCGCCATCGAAAACGAAAAAGAAATCCAAAAAGAAATATCAGTACTACCGCCGCATCCAAAGAAAACGACAAAATGACATTTCAGAGGTTGGAAATCGAATTGAAGGATAGCATCTTGCTCCAAAGTGTCGCCGTAAAGTGTCGCCATATCAACCTCGCTTAACCCCCCTCCAAAAACCATCCAAAAAATCCCTCCCCACCAGCGCAAACCAAAATTCCACCTCCAAAAACAATCTCGCACTCAACCCCCACCGGCCCCCCCCCCCCACAGCATGGCAGCGCAAAAGAAAAAAAAATAGCATAGAAAAAAAAGACAAAAAACCTAAGCCCCCGGTGGGACTTAGGGAAAAAACCCTCCGGAAATGGGGTTTGTTATTATCGCGACCGGCGTGTTGGTTATAATAATTCCTCCTCCCTCATATGCCTTTTGTCCTCTTGTCGATTGGGTCCTAAACGGCTAACGAATTGTCCTCCGACTCGCGCCGTTCGCTGATTACGATCCTGACGCAAGGAAAGACTAACCACTACACCACGCAAGCGTGGTACCCTGATTAGTGAGAATGGTGGTGGAATTGCGTTTATATACACGCGAAGGAATAAGTGGGCCCGGGAGGTATAGCGCGGAGGGTTGGGCGCGTTTTGCCGGTGGGATGGTTGGGGGGAGATGGGGAGGTGAATGTGAGGTGCTGATTTTTGGGGATTGTGGGAGTGTTGGGAGGGCGCTGGTGTTGGGGCAATGTTGGGAGCACAGAATTCAAGGTAAGGCAATGATTATTATGGATGTTGATTATTTAGGTATGTATTACGCCTGCACGCACAGGACTACTAATACAAAAAGGCAGATGTGGGAAGGCCACTTCTTGCCGATGATATGCTGCATGCGAAGGTTATGTGGTGACGGTTCTACCACAATGGCAGTGTCCCTTCCTCCTTTACATAACGCTCTAACCCTACAAGGGACCTCTCCAGAGTGGTTGAAGCTCGCCCAATTGCTGTCTGATTGACCCTCTATGTTGACCTTGAGGTTGCCCAGCAGCATTCGGATCAACTGCATTACCTGCACCACGTCCTTGTCCTCGACCTTGACCTGATACTCCATTGTGGTTCATCCAAAATTGCTCAGGGGCCATCATACCATTGTAAAGAAACGGATCTACATTTGCTGCGCCTCCCTGGCCCATCAACATGTCGTGGTCTTGTCGGTTTGGTTCTCTGCCATGGTAATGCGGGTTGCGGGATGAAGGTGATTGTTGTCCATTGACGTTCATGGTGCTATTGTGATTGACGGGTGAGAAGCTGAACGCGTAGCCACCTCGGTTTGGTGTGCCGTTAAGGTTCATCATTCTGCCATCTGGCATGCTATGGAAAGGAGGTTGCGGAGCCCATCCATTCTCATGTTCGCCCTGATGGCCCATCATTGGATTGTGATGACCCGAACCATGTTGAGCCAAGTGGCCTCCAAAGTGTGGTGGTGCTTCATGGCCAGACACTCCCCCGACGCTGACAGATCTTCCTTGATTCATGTTGGCTCCATGACCATAGTTCATAGGTCCTCCTTGGCCCATCGCTGCTCTCCATTCTGACTGTACTTCTCGAGCCATGACATGTTGTTCTGACAATTGCTTCTGCAAATCTTCCATCTGCTTGACCAACTTGTTATTCTCGTCACTCAACTGCTTGATCTTCTTCTTGTGCTTCAGCTCCCTCTTTTCAGCCTCCTTCAGATCAGCCACCTGCTCATCAACAAGCTCCTCGCAGCTTAGTCTCTCATCGTAATGCTGCTCACTCGTCTTCTCCATATCATCTAGCTGTTCGGTCAACATGTTGTACATGACATTTACCTTTGGACCAAAGCGCATGATCCGGGCAATTTCTCTCTTCATGTTCTCCAGTTCGGTCTTGAGTGTTGGGTCTTGGGCTGTGTAGCGGCGTCTGACACGAGCGTAGAAGCCCTCCATTCTCTCTGCAATGCACTCAAGATCCTCTCCAAAGTCACACCAGTCTTGATGACCGAGTTTTTCGGGTGAGGTGCTCGCGTTACTCTCCTCCTCGTCAAGTTTAAGAAACTCGGGGGTGAAAACGTTGCCAGGACTTGGAAGTGTAGGCTTCTTGGGGAGTCTGGTTGGCGTGGAAAAGTTGCGCTCAGGTCCAAATAGCTCAATGGCAGTGCTGTCAGAGTCGATCTCCATTTTGAAGCTAGGCTCTCTGGACACGTCAAGGCCTGACGCTGGCCGATCTGCGGGGAAGAGCTTTCTGGAGACTTGTTTATGGCTGCGCGTCTCAAAAGCAGGCGAACCGGGCGGCGTTGGCATCGTGAACTTGAATTCAGTGGTGGTAGGCTTGCGGGGCTTACACTTTATTCTGAAGCTCTGAAAATACGACTAGGAACGGACTCGAGATTGTTGTTGGGAGATTTGGGCCTCATAGAGTGTGTTGTTTGGTTCTGGGATTTGTGTGCGCTGGAGAAAAAAAAACGCGTCTCCAGAGGAACATGGTCGGTTCTTATCTTCGATTCGGCGCTAAGAAGCGCGAGGACTTTTGCCAAAGAGCTGGTGAATATGCTTCGGGCCACCTTCGAGGCGCTAGCAGTGAATGCGGCTCCGACAGCAACCGGCCACAGGCACACCATGCATTCTTAAATCCTTCGAACGAAATATGAACGGACTAGTTAGAAGCCGCTCACCATTTCCCCAACTTTCCAGCAGTGACTAGAGAGAAAGTATATAGAAGAGACAAAGTTTGCATACTTGACCTGCGCGGTACTTTGAAGTTTTGAAGGTGAAGCCGGTCACTTTCTCGTCAGCCCGACTTCTCCGCAGAAGAACATGAAAGTTAGCCGCAGAAAGAACATTCCTTCGCAGCCTGTTAAAGGCAATGAAATACCGCATTAATCGGTTTACAAGACCACCCTTTCTCTCCTTTTGATCTTATTGTGCCAGACCCACAAGAGAGAATGGAGATTAAAATGGGAGAGTTCCAGAAAACGGGAGAAGCCTCTTTCATTCTGACCTCAATTCTCTTTAACAATCTGGCAAAATGAGACCTGGAACTGGAGGGGAAGGGTGGGATTATAACCCAATTGATAGACGGAAAGAGGACGCCCCAAGCTTCGTGCATTCGAAAAGCGCTTCAATAAGGATAAGGAAGAGCGTGGTGGAATGAGATAGCCTCATTGGGGCTCCAGTAAGTCTAATAGGAACGTGTGTTATCGGTATGGAAATGCAGTTCCTCGCTTGTAATTACGTTACCGTACTTTCAAGAACAAGTTTTCGACACTTACCGGTAGGAGCCAGACCCTCGCATCGGATGTTGGTGTTGAGGTCGTCGAGGAAAATTGCGGGGCAGCCCTTATGTCAGCATCTGATTATCACAAGAATTTAAATAAGCTCTTTTCCAAACTGGGAAGATTCTTGTTTTATCAAAATAGGTATCATGCAATTTATTTTATATTGCGTACCCGCAGTTTCGAGGTTTATGGATTTAAGAGAAACGTACTAGACCCGAAACGGCCAGTGCGGTGGATTCCTTGAAACATTGGACACTTCCCAGGCGCCCACCTCCAATACATATATTCCATCGACCCCCAACCAAGTTCTCTGTGCAAGAGCGACCTGACCTACATTCGGCAGAAACGAAGACTTTCAAAGTCATAGAAGCGGAACTCCCAGCTTCATGCGACCGATCGAAGCATTTTCCGAGCTAGCATACGAACGACAACACCGGGCCGCCATCATCGACACAACTCGATTCGATTCGGAGGGCAGCCAAGGGAGGGGCAGCTTTTGAATCACCATGTGTGCAGAAAGTTGAGAGGGCCGTCGGCGGGTTGTGAGGGAACCTGAAGATCGATCAACAGTATTTTCTGCCATTCAAAATCCCGGACCACGAACTCTTCCTTTACCTAGCTCATGAGTAGCCGCGATTTTCGGCGCGATGGATTCGAAGACTTCAATACCACTTCCGGGATACACGAGTCTCGCAGATTGCCGCCATAGATAAGACGGACGATACACTCGGGATTGATTGAACGCAAACTCTGGAGGGTACCGGTGCTGGAGTGCTTGTTGAAGAACCTATGGTGGATTTGATGACAAAACTAGAAAGATGGGCGCGAAAGAAGCAAGAAGCATATGATTCCGGGTCTATCCAGACAGGTACAACGTCTCGAATATCTGGGAAATACTTCTACGACTCCGCTGCTGATAACTTACCTTTGGGACAATGTACAGTACGCCGCCTCGGGATCTCGTCGATGCTACATCACCAACAGCCGTCACTTGTGGATTTTGTTCTACCGGTAGTATGCCTTTTTTACAGGGAGTTTCGTGTGCCGAAAGTCCTGCGTAATTTCGAGATGGACTGACTGCATAGTCGCTGGATAGTCGTCCGTGACGCCAGAACATCCGCGATATTTGTTAGGAGCTTGGGGGCAGGGATCATCTGAAGTTTTGAGCACGTATCTCGATTGCGCATGTTTGACATTACTTTATGGCGTGGCTTTTATTAGCAGAGCTGCTAGTGGCAGACTCCTACGCTTGAGACTGAGTTTCGATGTTCGCTTTTCCGCACCTTTGGGGTAGTTCCTAGCCTGCAAACGTGGAGGCTTTCTTCGGCATCTCCACGTTGTTCTATGAGGAAAAAAACACACGAGGTGGTACTTCTCGATACGGGAAGCATCATTGAGAAGATAAATGTTCCTCATCTTGTAGGGTTCCCTTGTTCTATATCTTCCGAACCAAGTGGACGGGTATACCAAGACATCGTAGACTGCGAAAGCACGTCAGAAATGCGCGCAAAAACACATAGCAGTACTTTCCGCCCAGCGTGTTTCTTTTCCAAGGTCGATTTTATCCTATCTCAAATCTTCTTATCTCTTCTCGGTCCTTTTCGAGTTCACCTGGGCAAGCTCGACGTAAATATTCGTTGCGACCCATGATTTCAATTGGTTTCTGGCTCCAGATATAAACGAGTCTGCTACCGGGTGTGTGGAAGACATGCTATTTCTTTGCTGTATGGGTCGATTCGTTCTATGCCAAGATGATTGCCCTTTTCTTTGTCGATGCGTTTATTCTAGGGTGAGTTGCGAGAGATGGTGTAGAGGGAGGTGGGCCGAATGACTTGGATGCGGAGCTTGGAAGTCGTTTGGGAAATCAAACATTGATTTGCGAACTGCATTGCTGTGGGCACCAAACTAGTTCTTCGATTTACGATACGAATGCTTTTCCTTTCAATCACGAAGTTAGCAAATGCTTAGAGCTCCAAGGCGCAGTCTTAGGTCTACCTAATACTAAATTCACGCTTTGCTTTTGCTGTTGGTGCAATTGGTAGCTGGAAGAAGGGATATGACGACGAGGGCCGAATTGGATAGCCATGGAGGACAACAGCATTGTTTCGAAATCTTTGAACATCTCTGTTGCATTCAAGGAGGGCAATGGCCGCCAAAATTGCGGCCACTATCCGCACAAGAACTACAGTACTCGACTCGAACAAACAAACAAAACAAAACATTTCAGGCGGTTACACCTCATCCTTATGCGTATTTCCAGCAGGATCGCTCGCATAATGCGCAATCAAAGCTGTTATTGCTGCGGTCCCAATGTTGAGAACCACGAAGGTAGATCATGGTCCTGGAGCATACAACAATTTCAAGCTTGTTAGGTCAGCTTCACGAGCAGGCGACGTCCAATGACACCGAAAGAGGCACAGCCTGATGAAGAAATCTTGGTAATGGTGTAAGGTTACCACGTTGTGGGAAGCATACAAAAAGTTCAATTCCTCCAACCACGCTTCGAGCCGAATTGCAATCTAGCCAGGAGTTCCGGCCTCCGACCTCCGGTACGGAGAACGCGGTCAAAAGTAATGTCATTATAGCGTACTGCCCTGTAACTCCACTGTAAGGTCCCCTGGAGCCACTTTTCCACTGTAACTTCGCTTAAGAGCCCTGTAGAGCCCTATCAGACAGCCACTCTACAGGGCT